>JAQGCK010000003.1:0-11900 GCA_034699665.1 Supraphorura furcifera | reverse complement strand
CCTGCCGAGAGAGATAATCATGTAAATTTACTTCTCTTGGAAAATGGGGACAGGAAACATTTTGTATTGATTTCAGCATATAGTAAATTGATGGGAAGGGACGGAAAAAAGGCCCACATATATTGTGTGTACTGCAACAAGTCCTATCGTTCGAAAGAAACATTGCACTCACATACATGTGGAGTAGGGCATGACCAGGTACGAAAAATGGCTAATGACGACTATTTTTCATTCAATAGAATAGATCTGATTGACAGGATTCCATACTGTATTTATTATCATATAATGTACAATGAGACAGTAGCCACAGGAAAATTAAAATCAAATCAGAATAGCAAAAAGATTTTTGAGAGAGTTCCAATTTCCTACTATTTAGTATTAGTAGATTTGGACGGTAATATTATAGAGTATTCGTATTCAGTTGGAGGAAATGATGTAGTTCAAAAGTTTATGATCAAAGTGTTAGAATTGGCAGACACATACATTGAAAAGATGAAAACAACAAACGATTGGATAGACCCTTCTCCTGAAATATTGACTGAGCATTTTGCCAAGTCAACGTGCGATTTTTGCAAAATTGAATTTTCTGCAGATACTGTACGCCAATATGACCATCTTCATATGGGCGGAGCATCAAATACGGGAGGGACGTACAGAAGTACTTTGTGCCTCCAATGCAATTTGCGGCGGTTTCCCGCCCGTAAAATTCCTGTTATTGGATGGAACAGCACAAAGTACGACTTCCATTCTATTATAAAGGGTTGCGAAAATCTAGACGGTGGCCTAATTGAAAACATACAAAAAATTCGACCGTTTAGTAAATTAAATAACGAGATTGTAGGATTGGAAATTAACGGCAAAATAAAATTAATTTCCCTTCACAATTTTTACTCGGACGCAAATCTGATCGACTTGAGAAATCAGTTGGCCGAGGCAACAAAAAAGATGCCAAGCTTTTGGGAAGAAATGAATAGTAAATATCCCTCCAGCACCACTTTTATTATGAATGACGATTTTACAATGTTTCCACAATATGATTCGATTGATCTATTGAATTTAGATTTGACAAAACCCGGGTTCATAGACCCAAAATATTTTGAGCGCACTTCGGCACATAATACAATGAGGAAAGAGGCTTGGAAGGGGGCCCAAAATTTATACAATTCATGGGAATGCACTTGTTTTGGGGATTTTGTCTTGCGTACAAATGAGACAATATGCCTACTTATTGCATCTGTTTTTGAGTACTATAGAGTAGAGCAAATGAAAGAATATGGAATAGAAGTGGCAGGTACTTGCTATTCAATTTCCGGACATACTTGGAATTGTGCATGGCATTGGAACAAAGAATCTTTTGAATTTATAAAAGATGAGGAAATGAATTCGTTGGTGGAGTTAAGTATATACGGAGGGCTTCAAAATTTGACTCGCCGCCATTGTGTAACTAATAGCCCTAATTATGGGAATTTTGACCCAAAACGAGAAACGGTTGAGATTTTGTATGCTGATATAGTCGGGGCATACTCAGAAGCTTTAACATTACCCTTGCCAGTAGGTGAATATGAATGGCTTAGTGCTGAAGAACTTGAGAGTTTTCCGTACAATAGCCCACCTGCAGATTCTGAATTTGGGTACTTCTTTTTATGTTCTTTGCACTTGGACGATGTGTATCATGATTTCTTTTCTGATTTGGTACTCATGCCAGAACACCGGGCGGTTTCTATAGAAATGGCAAGTGAGTTTATGAAAAGGGAATATTCCACACATCCCGGTTTACCATACAATGAAAAGAAACAATTATTAACTTTGTATGACAAAGAGGACACAAGTATATATTATACGTACTTGGCTTTTCTTTTACAAAACGGTTATACACTCAAAGGGGTTAAAAAAGGTTTTCGTTTCCGTGAAAAGAAAATTTTTGCCGAATACGTTAAAAATAATACAAGAAAACGACATTTGGCCACAAATAACTTTGCTGCCAAATCTTTCAAGGCATTAAACAATAATTTGGTAGGTCGGTGCATGAAAAAGGACGGCGAATATTCTGAACTAACATTTTGTTTTAATTCAGTCGACTCAATTAAATTATCTTCCTCTCATAGGTTTGAGGACGTAGAGATAATATCCCAAGACATTTCTCTCTACAAGCGCAAAAAAACACAAGTTACTGAAAAGAGTTTTCGGATTCTTGGGAGTGTCGTTTATTGGAATTCCAAGTTGAACTTTTTTAAACACTTTTTGGAGTTAAAACGAGTTTTTAAAAATCGTATTACTGCAATTTTTACAAACACTGACAGTATTTTGGCTGAAATAAAGGACCCATTCCATAGTTACTATGCAGATTTAAAATCTCTTTCTCACATTTTTACATTTTCAAATTTACCAAAAGACCATTTTCTTTATTCTGAATTTCAAGCCGGGAAAACAGGTGTATTTAAAATCCAAAAAATTGATATAGAGGAGTATATAGGTATATCTGCCTTACAATATAGTATAAAGTGCGCGAATTCAGATACGGCAGAATCCAAGTGTGGGGGAATGCCAAGAAATGTAATTCAGAATTTTATCAAGCACGAACATTATCGAGACGCAGTATTTTCAAAATCTAGTAAAGAGTTTGAGTACGATGCTGTACGTGTAGAAGGAAGGGACGTATTTATCGTCAGGCTGAAACGAATGGGACTTTCTGGTTTGGACATTAAAAGATTTTTCTTTAATGAATATTTTTCGCTACCATACGGCCACTGGCGTTTAAGGTCGCTACCGAAAACTCCCGAATTGAAACCCGAAATCCAACACGCTTTTGTATAAAAGTAGAAATTTATTGTAAAATTAGTTTAGTCTGTTTCTGGAACTTGTGTGAATTCTTAATATTTGTAGCCAAAAATAAACATTGATTTTTCAAAATTCAAAATTTGTGTGTAAACCAACTTATTCATGGGCGATCGTGTGCACGACTCAAAAGACTTTTTACTCAAATTCATTCATCCGGAAAACACATATACACAAAGACTCAATATGATAAAATCATGTACAGACGAGCAATGTAAAGCTTTCCTTGAGATTTTGCTCAATGCTCCATCTTACACACAAAACAGTAGAAAAATTTCAAGGGCTATGGATTCATTGTTGAGAAACGAGAACATTCTTATGGATATGAAACTTGCCAGAAATGTACTTGCCACTATTATTCCGCTTTTGCGTGAGTTGATTCAACCTGCTCTTCAGTTTTTGTTTGAGAGTGAAGTGAATCTATTGTTGGCAGCTTGACTCTTGAAACTATGTCAAGTTTGATTGAGTACCTTCCACCTGCTCTGCGAATGAGTGCAGACAAAATTCTCAGACAGATTACATCCCTTCCCGACCCATTGAAAGTGAATGAATTTGGACAAATAGAGTACAAGGGTGAAGTGGAGAGTTTCAGCTGTATTCTTCAACTTTTACTAATCGCAGTCAGTGATGCGAGAACAAAACATTTTGACATACCAGGTTTAAATGCGTTTATTTGTGCATGTCGGGAAGCGCATGTCGACGCTGCCGACTTATCCCGTCAGTTTTATTTGGCCGTTTATAAAAATGTCCCATTTCCAATTGAACCGACTGTACAATGGGTGAGATATGAAAATCGATTGCGGCAAAAATCAGAGGACCATTGATGTATGTAACTTTTCATTGACGCGGAAATGACTTCAATTCAAAAGACTTACACCGACAGGAGGTCAAGTGCCAGCCTGAGTGGCCTTCCAACCTTTTTAAGGAATTCCAAGTATAAAAATTTGAAGGAGGTGAAAAAGGCTTTGTCCTCTGTTGATGCCTTTGTATTACATAGACCCGTAAGGCGTAAACTTGACAACTATAGGAAACAAAAAGTATTCTTTAGGTAATTTCAAGTCAATAAATTTCATGTTCCCATTTTATTCCAATTGAATTAATTTTTTGAATATTTCTAAGGAATTTTCAACTCTCAATGGACTTGATGTCAATGCAGAACCAGAGTAAAGATAATAATGGAGTCCAATACATCCTTTTAATTAACGACTGCTTTACGAGATACGCATACAGTGCTATGCTGAAGGATAAAAGTGCCAAATCTGTTTTAAAAGGTTTTCAGCAAATTTTTAAGCAAAATAAAAATTTGCAAAGTGTTCGCTATATTGTTAGTGATTTTGGCAAAGAATTTTATAATAAAGAGTTATTAGATTATTTAAAGTCGAAGAATATAAAATTATTCAGCGTACGTAGCCTGGCTAAAGCGGCTCAAAGTGAACGATTAATTCAAACCTTGAGAAAAAAGTTGGCCAGGTGGCAGACAGCAACCAATTCCAACGATTTTATTAAAATATGGCCAACAATTATGAGAAATTATAATGGTACAAAACATTCAGTGACAGGCTTCAAGCCTTCAGAAATTACAGAAGCAAATGAAACAGATACTTGGAATAATATTTACGGGCATTTATTAAAGACAAAGATAAAGCCAAGTGATCTCAAAGTAGGAGATTTGGTGAAAGTATCAAAAAATAAATTGATTTTTGATAAAGCTTCAGCACTTCAAAATTGGAGCATAGAGAATTTTAGAATCAGGAGGCTAGTAGAAAGTCGACCCGCGAATTATTATTATTTGGAAGACTTGGATGGTCAGCCAATAATTGGTAAGCAGTCACACTATATAATTGCCTGTTGTTTCAATTCCATATTCAGTAGTTAATTACATTTCATTCAATAAAGGAAGCTTCTACAGAGGTGAAATCAGCCCTGTGAGTGAAAATGTCGACTCTACAACTTAATGACCACTATCCCATCCAAACTCAGTACATTACTCTCTCCAACGTCGCATCTCAAGATTACTTTCCACAAAATACCAGCGGAAAGTTTACAAACAAATTAATTGTGGGGATTCCCAACCCGGAGGGCCCTTGGCCTTTGGAGATGGGGATCAGTGAAATACATTTTTCCCCGGAAAAACCAAAGTCGAATGATATTTTTCGTCATCCCATCGATTCCAAAATTCAAATTGTGACGCACGTTGAAAATGACACACACGTACATAAGAAAAGAGATAACCAAGATATTTTTACTTTTGTGTCCCACGTCAATGAAACCCTTTTAAAGTATGGCAGAAAATTGAAATTGGGAGCTGAAAATGAAAAGGGAAAACGTAGAATTACAATTTTTCTAAAGGACAGCGACCGACCTGCCAGATTTGGTCCTGAAGAATTTCGCATGGCGTTAGGCATAGAAAATATTGTCTATGAGCCTGGTCAAGACTACAAGTGCAAATTTACTGTTGACTTGGAGTTGTTTAACAAATTGACTACCCAGCCAGTGTTCATTCTTACTCTTTTCAAAGATACAGAGTCGGAAGTTTCAGTTAGTGAGCCGAAAGAAAAAACGGTGACTGCACTTATGACAAATATCAATTCTGCAATTAGCAATATCAATGCTAGATTCACGTACGACAACGTAAATTTTGAATATTTTAGTACATCATTATTAATACAAAAGATTCATCTTTCAACATTTTTGGGAAAGACTTTTGGCGTTCCTGAGCCTGAAAAATATTGGTTTGAAGGGAAGCATAAAAAATTCCCAACGATTGCAAACATTAATTTTGAAACAGAGGCTTCTCCCTTTGTTATTGTCCAGTGCAGCGCCACACTTCCAACTCAGCAATGGAACGGCCATTTATTTCCCTCTCTTAAAATGTTCCTTATGCCAAAAGTGTTTGATCAAATGACATCAACCTCATTCCATCCAATTGCATATGTTCCAGTTGTACGTCAGGAATTGTTAGAAAACATTGGAATTGTTATTTTGGACGAAAATCTGACTCCGTTGCCTGTTGTTGCGAATTCTGTAACGCGAGTAGTTGTGCACGTGAGATCCATGGACTTGTAAAGTGACTGTGCAAAGGTTTTGTCAAAATTCAAAATATAAGCTGATGTAAATAAGTTTTGCTGCCAGTATTAATTTATCACACGCAGCGATCAGAAACCTTTCCACAATTTGCGGAAATGAATCAGGATCCTGACAAAATTAAAAATCCCAAAAAAAGTGCAACGGCACAGGACAAAACTGTAAAACGACCGAGGAAAAGCCGTACTGTTGTGTGTGGTAAAAAAGTGTGCAAATTGGAAGACACTCCCTACTTTCCACAAACTGGTATGGGTATAGTAGCCGGTGGCAGCGGGGGATTGCTTCCCAACACATTCAAGTATGTCATGCCATTCTCCGAATTAAAGTCGGCACGTGGACGACTGAAAAAAGGAAAAGGGCAGAAAGGCAGAGGACAAAAGAATAAAGGACAAAGAGGAAAAGGTCGGAGAGGCAAAGCACAAACCGGCAAAGGAAAAAAGGGCAGGTGGGCCAAACGCAATGCCTACAAGAAAAGAGCAGCAAAAAAGAAGAAAACAAAGAGAGGAAGGAAAAGAAAAGTAAAAGCCCAAAAAGGTAGGCGGATGACCGGCCGAGGGAAGACCCAAGTCGGAGGTGCAAAAAGGAGACGACAGGCCACAAAGAAACCAGTCCCAAAAAAGACACCGGCCAAGACACCCGTCAAGAAAATTCGGTCCTGTTTATCTCAACGACCAATTAAAACAAGATAATGGAATCATCCGGTTTACCAATGAAAAAGCCAAAACTGACTTATACCGGTTCCCAGGGAGTTGTTCAAAGTTCGCTGGACATTTTCAACCTCCCACCGACCGATTTGTCAGTTCTTTGCAGTAAATACGCCCAAGTGACGCCATCTTCTTCATTGAAAGACTCGTATACAAACTTGGAATTTTTTATTCAACCTAATAATCACTATTACATTGATTTGGCTGGATCGACACTTTACCTACAAGTTCGTATTCTCAACAAGGACGATTCTGTGCTTACTACTGCGGATCTGGTGGCGCCTAGTGCGGCCTTCTTTTACAGCATGTTTAAGAATTTGACACTGAGCGTCAACGGCGTTTGTGTGACATCTTCTAATAATTTGTACCCATACCAAAATGCCATAAGTACAATTATTAATAATGGGCCAGCAGTTAAAGACGGACAGCTAACAGAAATCTTGTATTATAAGGACACACTTCCAGACAACTTTGATGTGACCAAGAACGCCGGATTTAAATCGAGATTAGAGCTTTCTAAGGGATCGGCCACGTTTGATATGATTGGTCCAATTGGATCATCTTTATGTCATCAAGATCGTTTTTTGCCATACAACTGTGCAGTTAAAATTGAGCTGACCCGCCAGGATCCAAAATTTTGTCTTGATTGTGCATCCACGGCAAAAGAATACAAAATTTCAATTGATCGCGCGATTTTGAACGTTAAACTGCAATGCATCAACCCTTCCGTCACCGCCATGCATTCAAAGTTTCTCGCAAAATCACGTGCATTGTTCCCAATTAAAGAACCACACGTGACGGCAGTCCAAATCAGCAGGGGCACATTGTCTTATGATTACTCCTCGACATATTTGGGCCGATTGCCAAATAATATTGTACTTGGCCTATTGTCCAGTGACTCATTCTTGGGAGCCTACAATAAAACATACTTGAATTTCCAGCCATTCAATTTGAAGTCTATTAAAGTACTCTGCGACGAAGAACTCATTCGGCAATTGGACTTTGATTATAATGGAAAGCTTTATCTGTCAGCGTATCATACACTTGCAGACGTTCAAACGTCAAACACAAGCGGATCCGGTATCGACAGAAAGGCATACAAGGACGGCGGAAATTGTTTTTATCTGATTGACATGATGCCGGCCAATGCTGGTGCAGCATTTAATCCGGGAAAATTGGGACAAATTAAGGCAAGTATAAAACTAGTAAAAACTATTTTTAATTTGTGACCATTTTTATTTTTAATATTTTATTTTATGCAGATTTCCCTGCAGTTTACTGAGGCAACTACGGACAGTATTTATCTCTTAATACACTCTACATCACAACAAATGATGGTGAGTCCATTGCATTTGTTTAATTTATTTTTAGCATTGATACTTATTCAAAATTATTTGCAGGAATTGGATTCATATCGAAATGTTTACGTGAAATAAATCCATGAACGAGAAAAACTTAGCATCCGCAATGCATTACATAAGTAATGCTTGCGGTTCGATAGTGCCGCCGGATACGTACGTCATCGCGGGAAATGAAATTAATCACGTGGACTGGAAATCAGCCATTCCAGGAACGGGTATAGCGCAAAATATTGATCGGCGGAAACAGCGAGGTGAGATACATAGATAATAGCATTTTTATTCGGTCAATCATTTCAGTTTTACCTGTTATAAACATAAAGGTTCTCATTGGGTGTTGACGATTGTCCAAGGAAAGAAGGGGAAACGGCATGTCGAGTTCTTTGATAGTTACGGACACTCCCCAATGTATTATCAGATCCAAACCCCAGCCTATCGACGTTCTATCTACAACCGTATTCAAGTTCAACCTGATAAATCCGAATTGTGTTCATTATACGTATTGTATGTCTATTACCACAGGCTAAATAATAGGTCATTCAAATCCATAATGTCGGATTTTTCCAAAACCAATTTGAAGAAAAATGACAAAAGAGTATTGAGATTTTACAACTGTTTAAGTTTTATGTGTGAACGTGACTGAATGTACTCGTGTAGAAAGTTTTTAAAATAATTCAATAGATTTTCATTGTATGCTGGACTAATTATGCAAAATAAAAACACTTGTAAATTTTTGTATATATACATAATGGTGTTTGTTTTATTTTATTTTTTTTTATCATCAGTGTAAAAATTTACAAAAATGTAATAACTCGTATAGTAAGACAAAACAAATTACATTTCTACCTTACATCTAATCTGGTCTAAGAAAAGTAAATTGGGGAATTTCAATTTCGTCAAAATTTGGATAGTGGTTCAAGGGAAAGGCATCAAATACAGCATATACAAATTCATCAGTCCTGATATAATTTTCTATAAGATGTGAAAATTCTAAACATTTCAAATTTGAAAATCCAGAAATAAGAGCATTGATCACCCTGATACGCCTTTCCGGACACCAACTTCTGTAGAACATAGTCCAGTGTGTTTTTATTTTACTAAAAGTAAATAAAAGGGAATTCAAAATCTTATTCCCAAATTGTTATATCTGAATCTAATTCTAGTGTATATCTATTACGAGCCATATTTCTATGAAAAGTAATAAACGGAATTTTGATTTCGTCAAAATTTGGATAATGTTTCAAAGGGAAAGCGGCAAATATGTCGTATATAAACATATCGGACGTTACATAATCCGCTACAAGAAGGTCAAGTTCTAAACATTTCAAATTTGAAAATCCAATCATATGATGAGAAAGAACGTCAAGTTCCTGGTCAAGTAATTCTGGTTCCCGGAGGCCGCTAAGCATGGTCCATCGTGTTTTTATTTTACTAAAAAAAAAGTAATGAAATCAAAAACTATGCTCGGCGATACTTTCTGAAAAGAAAAATGTCATTATTGACAGCAATTTGGAAAAAATTTGGGTACGAAGAATATGGGAATGCTTTAAAAATTGGATTAACAATATTTCTTCTCACAGTTGGGTATGGATTAAACCATCCCTGAAAATGTGTGGAAGCGATTCCTAATTTTTCTATTCCAAACATGCCAGTTACATACAACCTAGCTCTTTCAAGAATAAATTGGCCCAATTCGTCCGGATGAGTATCTGATGTGTATGTATAAGGTAATTGGACCTGCCTTATTTTAAGTGCATGCCAGCTTCTGAATTCTTCAAATGTTGTCGGAATATCTTTCAATGCAAATTTCCGCCAGTCATCTAATTTGTTAAACTGGGCGTCAATTAGCCAATCTTCATCCTCCATTACCATGGAATAAGGCAATCGTCCTTCCTGTTCCAGAGCCGTAACTCGTTTCTGTCTCAAAGGCACAATTTTTTTTACAGCCAGATTCCAGTGTCCTTTAACCTTAGCCGCCTGCTCCAGGTCTTCGCCAGTGAGATGTTGTAGAATATTCTCCAGAATCTGCAATGGATAAAAATAATAAATATTTTGTAAATATAGTAAAGTCACTAGTTTGCAAGTGCCGAAATTTTCTGTGCTTTTCAGCCGATGAAATATAATTAAACTTACATGTGGAATTTCGTGGAATCTCCAAGTAGACATTTGTTCCATGTTGGTAAATGCAGAGAACCAGATACGGTTATCGTCAATTTCTACTCGTGCCATTTTTACCCTTTATAATCAAAGATTACGTTATTAGTTTATGGAGTTGAGTCGACCAGTGTGTGCAGGTTGAGCTGAAAGTTTTATGATTTCAGTTCCGTCAACCTGCATCACATTTTATAGTCCACAGTTGCTAACCATCCCCACGATAGGAAAGGGCAAGGTACAAGTCTGAATTGTCAAGTGAATAACTTACCGGAGAGGAGGGAAAGGGTCGATTTTTGTCAATTTTCCAAAAGTAAAGGTAAGTACCTGGTAAGTAGCTCTGCTCCGGATTGTCCGGCTCGTCCCCTTCCGAGATTTTTACCCTCTTAACCTTTTTCTTTCCGCTTCTGGCTAATCTCTTTATCGGCACTCTACCGAACTTGCGTTTCATTGCTCCACGGGGAGTCTCAGTTTTGAGTGTTTTTAACATGCAGTCGCAAACTACATCATCTCCCGTAGTCACATTCCCGTCCTCAGAACAATTGATCCGAAATACTTTTATTTTGTCTTTGCAATCGCAACTGTCAATTTTTGAACTCTTTTCTTTTTCTTTCTTTTCCCCCTTACATTTCCCATCCGGTGAAAGTGGTTGTGGGCACCCGCAGTCACACTCTATAAGGCCGAGAGAAGACATGATTCTTGATGTGTGCTAAGAACGGAAATGATTTCAAAAATAACTTTCTCTTTTATTTTGTATAGTCTCGGGGATCATATCATGCATTCATCCACGTCTAATCCCAAGTTAATCATCTCCCACTTTCACCTCACGAAAGTTTATAAGAGTCCCCAACTTTCCCCCAACTTTCATTCTCCCTTGTACAACTCACCTGCAACTTTAATATGAAACGTGCATACACAAAACCACAAGCCCGCAGTAATCCAAAAAACAAACTCAACATTTACGAAAAATATCACGAAGATTTAAAAAAGAGTAAAATAGTGCAAGTTTCGCCACAGAGGCAAATTGATCCAATGTTTTTGAATGTAAAACAAAAAAAAGTGTATGACATGGTTCATGATAAGCTGACCGGAAAGATTAGGCAGCCATTACGCCTAATTTGCCAAGGGACTGCTGGAACGGGGAAAAGTGCGATAATTAATGCCATTTGTCGTTTACTTGAGTCGAGGAAAGTCAAGTACAAAGTATGCGCTTTCACCGGGTCGGCCGCGTATTTGGTGAAAGTTGAGTAAAAGTTGGACGTTAATTTTGTCAATTCACATACATTTATATTTTTTAATCTAATACATTAATAATATAGGATCCACTATTCATTCGGCATTTGGCCTAGCTATTTTCCACCACGGAACAGATCCAAGAACGATCTCAAATCCTGATCTGGGAAAATACCTGGAGCATATTTCGTTCTGGCTGTTTGACGAGATGTCCCTGATTGGCTTAAACTTGATGGGCTTTGTCTCTGAAAGATTAAATTCTATTCATCAAGTAGGCCAAGGTTGTTTTTTTGGAGAAACCAACGTATTAATGTTTGGAGACTTTTCTCAAATCAGGTGATTTAAAATTAAGAAAATATCCAATATAACAGTGCATTCATAATAATAATCTTTATTAGACCTGTTGGCGAGCGTTGTTTATTTACAACGACTAACCCTGACTTACTCAAAGGCCTGGATTTGCACGGATACCATGCGTATCGGTCTTTTGAAAAATCGGTCGTTTCAGACGAGTCAATGAGACAGCCAGGCTCAC
>JAQGCK010000002.1:0-16496 GCA_034699665.1 Supraphorura furcifera | reverse complement strand
ATTAAAGGTTTTAAATTCACGTTGTTGGGACGAATTGATTCACGAATCAATTCTTAGTTAACTCAGGTATGAATAAAGCCTATAAACGTTTTCATTTTAAGTTAAACTACTCTCATCAAACCGGACCAATAGCTTTTAAAACATTAATATTATTAAATATATTTAATTAAATTTTCGAAGGTTCCGAACTGGCCATTATGTACAATGACGAATCTGTCCTGGAAAATCATCATCTAGCCGTGGCTTTTAAATTGCTACAGAATGAAGACTGTAATATTTTAGCAAGCCTAACAAAAAAGCAATCTGTGACTTTGAGGAAAATGGTCATTGATATGGTAAAGGGGATGATTTCGGAATATTTTTTTTCGGATAATGGGAATTGTGATTTACGTATTTTAATTTTTAGCTACTGACATGTCAAAATATATGAGCTTACTGGCCGACTTAAAGACGATGGTCGAAACTAAAAAGGTGCCAGGGTCTGGAGTATTATTACTTGAAAATTATACGGACAGAATACATGTAATTATTGCGCATTTTTTTTACCTAGGCAAAAAAATTACGTATAAATTTACTCAATAATCCCAGGTACTACAAAATGTGGTCCACTGCGCTGATCTCTGTAATCCGGCAAAACCGCAAAAATTCCATTGAAATTGGAGTAGTGATGAACGTGCTATCTCAACATCCCGGGCATACCCCTATAACATTACACATGGGTTAAGGGCATGGGGGCTACGGAATCTACCATGTATACACTACTAATGCGTATGCAGCTGCATGCCTCCATAGTAAAGCTGTATATTGATATAATCTATGCATGCAATTAATGTAATCACTACTTTTAGGTGATGGTAATCAACGCGCACATTAATATGTTTTCCAACAAAGAAGGTTGGAGAGCGATTTAATGCTCATTTAATTACTTTGACCTTTCAGTCTCCAGAAAACCTGCATCTATCACTAGCTCAATTAAGGATAATGACCTACTTGACCTGACTTATCAGACTAATAGTTACTCACTTTCTAAGTTCAGAATTAATTTGTTTTTTCCAATACATTTGACCCCACAAAATTGTTTTTCTTACAATTTAATGATTATTTAAGTACTCTGGGCAATCGTTTTGTGACCCAAATGGCTTTATTCTAAGATATGAATACTATTCAGATAACTTAAGTGGAAAGGGGAAAATTTCTGAAAGAAATTTTTAAACCGCGTGAGCTCGCTCACGCTACCCCAACGGGGTGAACAAAAATAGATAGTCCAGTTCATATAAAAGGCGCTCGGAATTTTAAGAAAGTCAGTCAAACTTCTATCATCTTCTCAACACTGAAGTCACAAGCCAGCACACACACACAGCAGAAATGGAACCGATTCGGATTTTGAACAAGCCCACTGATGTAACCGGGACAAAAGACGAGACTAACAACCGGGAAGACCGGGCAGAAGTGGAGAATAAGCAAACGCAAAGGATCAGCTCCTCACAAGACCATTCTCTTGCCAAAAGCACTGAAGATACACAGCTTCCCATGGAAGAGGATGAAGAGGAGTTTGAACTAGATGTACCAGCTTCGCCAATCGAGAGAAAACGGAAGAGGTAAATATTAGCAATTATATACCATGCATATTGTCCGATGCAGACCAACAAATATTTTTTTTTATCATTTTATTATATTTGCAGATCTGAGGAGTTTGACTTGGAGGACGCCTCATTTCTTGAGCCGGATAGTGTCGCTACAACTGGAAAGGTGTCTGATGTCCCACCAATTCCCACTGGTCAAGCATTAGATGAAGTTACGCTACCACCACCACCGCCAACACCGCCAGTAGATGAAAAGTTAAGAGTCTTTTACAGACGCGAGCCCGTTTTCGACATCGAGGCTCAAGCTTCAAAGCTCCATTTGTTCGTCCATATGCGTCAAAGGCACAACAGAACGCATTTTCCTTTTGTCTATATCCCCCAGGTCCTTGAAGCACTATGTCGTGAATGGTTTTGCACGGATGGAACGCTTGAAGAACTGGTGAATCGTCCTAACATACAACTGCTCATTGATACAACTCTGGAAGCTGAGAGACGGATGAAGGAGAACCTGGAGAAACTAGATTCCAAAACACTCGAAGTTAAAATGTCAACAATTGTTAAGAAGGCATGGGAAGAATGGGTACCCTACATCAACTTCAAACACGGGTTCATGGCAAACTACATCCATATCAAATGCAAATGGAACTTTCTCAGCTTCCCAGCTACAGATCTTCCACACGCTATCGACATGCTATGTAAAATGTGGCTGGTAACTAAACAGGAGAATCTTAAAATGATCCAACTGGTGAAAAATCTGGAATCTCACAGGCACAGTTTGGGTGACAGTGATTCTATTGAAAATTGAAGCATTTTAAATATGTTGGCAATTCTTGTAATTGGAATTATTATTGAATTAATTAATAAACGAACAAAAATAATACCTCATGTCTATTTATTTAAGCAAAACTTATAACTCTTAGCTCAGTTTGCTATAGGATATCGGGGTAGATAGTTGCCCAGGTCTTACAATGGGAGACTTTTACGTAACACTACAAAGCGATTCATCAGCCGACCACTACACAGCAAATACAATTTCAAATTTTAGAAATTGGTTTTCAATACCAATTCAATTGGATAAAGAGAGTTATGAAGTGGCACTTGTAGATTGTTCATACATCCACTCTACGCGAATTATTAAGGAAGGAGAATTAGTTGGTCTGATACCAAAGAAACCAATCGATTCAGTGTTTCTAAAACAAGCTATAGAGAATTCACACGCATTCAAAGTTGCTAAAGATAACAATGCCGAATACGAACATCAGGAAATTACTGCAGAGATAGAAAGTGATGACAGAATACCTGTATACGCTGATCGTGATTTACATTCTATGTCAGACCTGATCGCTCAATTAAAACGTGAAGGTGCCGAGTTAGAATTTCGGTACAATCGAGTTATTAATGATTGCGGGATGACATGGTCTCCAAAGTTAATGAATATAATGGGTTTTGATCAAAGAACTGGGAAGTATATATACGATGTGTTCTTTAAAAGTGGACAGACACATATGTACGTATACTGTAATATAATAGAGCTCCAGAGGGTTGGAAATGAGATGGTTCCGCTACTAAGAAAAATCCCTTTCAATGGAGTTGAAGGCGAAACAAAATCTTTATCTTTTCACCACCTTCAGTATACAAACCTAAGCCAGGAATACATTGATAACATCCACATGTACATAATGAATGAATCAGGTGAAACTCTACCATTCACTGTCGGGAACTTTAGCGCTACACTTCACTTCCGCCGTAAGAGATTCTAGACATGATGGAATACAACTGTGGCTTAAAGGAGGAGGACTTTTTCCGTCTGTACCACCCTCAGATTGGTGGAACTTTCGGCGCAGATGGAACATCATTTTTTAGAGCAAATTTAGGGCGTCAGAGAGGTTCGGGTATTGGGGGTATCTTCGGTGCAATCGCTCGACGTGCCATTCCATTCTTAAAGAAAATTATTTGGCCGAGTGCAAGAAGTGCTTTGAAGAGTGTTGCAACAGATGTGCTAAATGGCAAAAGACCCATTAAAGAATCATTGAGAGAGAATGGTATTGAAGCCTTAAAGGGCATTGGCAATTCATTATTAAATCAGTCTGGTTCTGGATTCCGTCGAACATACTTCGACTCTAAAGGTATCAAGAAAATCCGGAAAAAGACAAATCAACAACCCGGCACAAGGAAAAGTTACAATTCCAAAAGACAGTTTACAAAAACCGGGGAAAAACGAAAGAAAATAGTAAAACCCAAAAGTGTTACAATCTTTGATTAGCTATGGCTGGAAAATCAGAAACTCAAATTTACGTGCGAAGTGAGACAGATCTCTTTAGCGAGCCTGGTGTCGATATTAGTCTGCAAAACACAGGATTTGTTGAATACCATCCAATCTCAAGTGTCTCAGATACTTCAGCTCCTATTACATTTTTTATTCAAGGGAATGACAGTCATTATATTGACTTTAGTGAGACGCTATTGTATCTTCGCTGCTCAGCTTCCAATTCTGCGGGAGCAAACATTCCAGTCTGGTCAGCTACTGAAAAGGCTGCTCCGATTAATCAACTGTTGCATTCGCTCTTTCAGCAATGTATAGTTCATCTTAACGAGACACAAATAACAACAACATCAACACTGTATCCATATCGTGCATATCTGGAAACGCTTTTGGCATTTGGGGGAGATTATGCACATACACAAGGAAGGGCATCACTCTATGTTAAAGATAGCAATTGTGGTACAGACAGTGAAGGGTTCAAGGCACGTCAGGGTGTTGTGAGTGGAGGAAAATCGTTTGACCTCATTGGACGACCACATACTGATATTTGTGCACAAACACGATATATGATCCCCGGAGTTGACATCAGAATTGCATTTCACCGATCGACAGCTGATTTCTACATGCAGACGCTCCCAGCAACTCCACCAGCTGTACAAGAACGTTATAGTGTAAAGATTTTGGAAGCCAGACTATTGGTTAAAAAACATAGTCTGCTACCGTCGATTTTAGTTAATCATTTGAGACTGCTAGAAGCAGGATATCCCGCATGCTATCCAATGAGACGTGTTGAGATGAAGAGTTATTCCCTACCAATTGGAACAATACAAAATATAAATGAAAATTTGATGAATGGTCTATTGCCCGACCGCTTAATTTTTTCGTTAGTGAATAGTTCTTCCCTAAATGGTTCTATCACAACATCACCCTTCCAATTTCAACATAATAATTTGAACTTTATTCGTGTTTCCACAAACGGAGATCACACATACTCTCAAGCTTACGACTTGGACTTTGCTAATAATAGATATGCTGAAGTATACCACAACATGTTCAATGCGTTAGGATTATCCAACTGTTCAGAGGGGCCTGACATTTCTATGGAAGAATTTGCAACAGATAAGACAATATTTGTGTTCAACTTGCGTCATTCTATCGACGGCTTTTGTCTACCACGTTTTGGAAATGTGAAAATTGAACTAAAATTTTCCACGGCTACTACAGTTGCCTTAACTATAGTATGTCATGCGGAATATCAGTCAGTCCTTTATGTCGACAATCGGAAGAACATCACGTTCAAAGATTTTGGTAGACAGTGATAAGATGAATACACCAGAGATTTATAGATTCCTACACGGTCTATGCGCTGGAAGAAGAGTACAATTTGATGTGCTTCCATCGGATGGTCTAGACACCTATAAGATTAATAGGTACCCTACTCTGCTCGTATGCAACAATGAAGATTCAAAACAAGATGGCGGCCATTGGGTTGGGATGTATATAAGTAATGCGAAGGGCCCCTTGGAATTCTTTTGCTCCTACGGTGTTGGTGTGGATTATTATTCTTATCACTTTTCAAACTTTATAAAGCGTGTTGGACTTCAAACAGTTGAAAATATTAGGCAGATTCAAGCCTTTGGTAGCACTGTTTGTGGTCAGTACGCCTTATATTTTTTATATAAGCGTTTGAACAGATGTTGTATAATGTCGGTGTATTGTAAATTTTCTAATAATTTTAAAAATAATGATAAACTTGTTTCAAAATTTATTAAATTGAACAATCATTTATTACATTCGAATTGTAAATACAAAACAAAAATAAATCAATGTTGTACAAAATTTTAATTCATATTTTAAATCGTGTCCATTTTATTTTCTTTCCTGATCCACTTTGTTTTATTGTTGAACTGCGGGTTTTGATTGGGTTGATTAATCGACGACGGCCGGTCGGTAGAATGGATGAAGGGACATTATTAGTTTTTAGGTGATCAATCACTTCCTCAAACCCAATCATTCGAGTTGTACTCATTCGAGGATTCTGGAGAGCTGTCAAAATAGTATCAAAGTTTGATCCAACAATTCTAATTCCATCTAGAACCACTTCACGATTAGGACGAACTCCAACTCCATAGCTTCTAATAATCTTGCCAAGTTGGACTTCCTTTGTAACTGTCTTTGTACTTTTAGTCACCCTCGACAGTTTCTGTTTTTGTTGATGGTGCTGTTGATCAGGAAATGTGGAATTATGTGATTCAACATCTGGTTGTGATTCTTTGGTTGTGTCAATAGATGGTTCTGCTAGTTTAACCAATTGTGGCTTGTTGTCTTCATCCATTCTAATTTTATTCATTTGTCGAGTCATATTTTGATATAGAACCGCCTTTACCTCATCGGGGAGAGATTCGTCAAGAACGGATTTCTTATTATCTTTTAATCGGTCGGCGAAATCCTCATCCATATTCATAATCTTTTTATACAAAAATTCTGGAACCAGACGCATACGTTTCGCCATTTTAGTTTAACGCGTTAGCTAAAACCGGCCCCAAAAAACTCAAGGCGGCAATAGCAAGTTGTGGTAAAAAGCCACCTTTCTGGATGAAAATCTTCTTTTTCGCTTTTAATCCTCCTTTTGCGTTTACGATTCTTTTCAACACTGCCTTGTGTGGTTTTAATTTTCTAAATTGTGAAGACGTCAGAGGTATTGTTCCATTTGCTACATTGAGAACACACTCACAAAGACTGCGCACTTGATCATTCGTAGCAGCATTTAAGTAGTCGTGCCTTCTAGCACAACCTGCCTTTGTAAATTTTTTGATAAATGAACCATGCTTTCTGATGTTATAACCTGCCATCTTGAGAAACAATTTCACACTGAATAAAAGATAACCATTTCAATATGTTATATCTCATTTGTTATCATTCCAGTTTTATGCAGTTATAAAATGGAGGCCGCCTTGAAAAGACGATATACGAACACACGGATGCCAGGTAGTTTTACCGGGGCTACAAAATTTAAAAGAGATACAAAGACAAGCCTGTCTAATAAAAAAGTGTCACAAGTGCTGAAAACAATCCCCGCATACACTCTACATAGGCCATTGAGGAAAATCTTTCCAAGATCTCGGGTTTATGTATCCCAAATAAATGAACAATGGGGTGTAGGTAAGAATGTCTTTATCAAATTATGATTCATATTTATATCAGTACACATGAATAAACTCATGAATTGAATTGTAGACTTGGCGGATTTTCAAACTATCTCCGGATCGAACAATCGCAAAAGATATCTTCTCTGTGTAATTGACATATTTTCAAAAAGAGGTTGGTTAGAACCATTATCCAATAAAAAAGGAGCGACGGTGGCCGAAGGGATGAGAAAAATCTTTAAGAGGGCAAAAGCAAAGCCGTTGAGGGCACAATTTGATTTTGGGGCGGAATTCTATAGTAAAGAATTTAAAAAACTATTGACTGATAACAATATAAAATATTTCTCAGTATACAGCGACCTC
Source organism: Supraphorura furcifera (assembly GCA_034699665.1). Classification (NCBI taxonomy): domain Eukaryota; kingdom Metazoa; phylum Arthropoda; class Collembola; order Poduromorpha; family Onychiuridae; genus Supraphorura; species Supraphorura furcifera. Next base: position 9,141 of record JAQGCK010000002.1, on the reverse strand, counting down.
AAGTGCTGCGTCGTCGAAAGATATATTAGAACAATTAAAGGAAGAATTTACAGATATTTAACTCATAACAACACAAAAAGGTTTGTTGATAAGCTTCCGGATATCGAAAGACAGTATAATCAGTCATACCACAGAACTATAAAAATGTCCCCATCTGCTGTGACTTTGGAGAATCAGGCCCAAGTATATAACAATACATATGGAGATACAAAGCCAGTCTTGTACAAACCCTCAAAGATTAAGGTAGGTAATCAGGTACTCGTTGCAAAACGAAAGACAGCATTCGAGAAGAAATATACTCAAAACTATCTAAAACAAGTATACTTAGTTAAAAAGGTTGTGGAAAGTATACCACGAACGTTTAAATTACAAACTATAGATAATATCCCCGTCAACGGTCAATTCTATGAGGAACAGCTACAGCTTGTAAATCATAAATAAAGTATATTACAATGGCATCATTGTGGCGTTTACTCTGTCAGTGTTTGCGTGGAAAACCTTCACGCGCTGAAAGCGTGATAAATACAAGTGTATGCAACTCATCAGAGTGTTTTTGTTTAACATGCTCAGAAGTAATTAGAAAGGACAATTCTCGGCGAGACATTAACCTAGATAGATTAGTCGAAAGTATTCTGTCTCGTTGGGATAAAAGCAGAGAACGACTTTAAATGTTTACCATTCCAAGTTTCGAAACAGCTCTGTGAATTCTGTTAAACTTCTTCTCTTCAACTATAAGTTAACTCACTCAACAATGGCTTTTGCGGCATCGACTACCAGACGTAAGTAAAAATTAAAAAACAAAATATTTTGAATATCCAATCATGTTTTCAATATTTCTAGTTCAAAGAATTATTTGTTTTAACCAAATTTCCTCTATATTATAGGTGAAAAAACTTCGAGAAAAGGCAAACTTGCAAAGTGGGTGGATGAACAAGGAACCTTAGAGAAAAAGAAGTCTGCAATTAAGAATAAATTAGATGTGGACTTTGCAAAAATAATTAAGAGGATGGAAAAGAAACTTGAGAAGTTATCAAAATATAAACCAAAACCCAAGAAAACCATCAAAAAAGCTCGAACTAATATAGAAAGCGTCAATTCGGATTTTGACGATCTTATCAAAATGGAAGAGAGCACAAGACCACCAGTAGCTTCGACATCCTCTGCCATCCAAACGTGCGAAATACCAGGTCTTGCGGATAAAGCATGTGATATTTCGTTCTATATTAGTCAAGGATCAATGGAAAACGAGCTGGCAATTTGTATTAGTCAAGTCTCTAATGAAATTACAAATGTAATTTACGTCAAAGCTGATGAATATCTAAACTTTTTGGCTAAAATGGAGCAATGTTATCTTAAGTATTTAGAAACAATGACACTGCAACAAGCTGTAAATTCAATAGTGTAAAAATTTATTTACTTCTTTGAATAAACAATACAATTTTCTGGAAAAATGTTGTTTCTTATTCTATATTTTACATTCTGAGTTTGACTCACATCGATAAATATATGGCCATAAGGTGTTTGCTGACAATCTTGGAATGCCTGATCCAGTACGACATTTTTTCGTCCTGCATTCATCTGCCGACCAAGACAAGCCATAAAGCTCGAGTCTCGTGGATTATTCATAATGCACAAGTAGTGGCAGTTTCCAGTCAGGCCCCTTAGATTTTTATGGAAAAAGTTTTGAACTAATATTAAAATACACACATTACGGTGATGTGATGTCCTTGTAAATGCTGCACAAGCATCATCAGATTTACTAGCCTCGTTCATGAGATCGTCCAATACTACGATTGACGGTTTGTCTGTTCCGTCTGCATATTCTTCAGGTAAACCCTTGTTGAAGATAATTCCAGGAATAAGTTTTTGAAGATGACCAAAAAATTTTGGTTGATGCTCAGTATAGCAGTAAAGTACTCGATCGATCGGTGAGCCATCTGGTGTGACAATCAACTCATTTCTTCGGGCTAACAATTTCCCCGTAAGAGTACTTTTACCACTCTGAGTCATTCCAGAAATAGCCATTGTAAATGGTGCCTTGAGGGTGTGGTCAAAATATTCACACTCCATGATTGCAGTGAATGCACTAATAAAGAAACTTTAAATGCAGTTCTTTTTGTAATCTAGCAAAGCAAAGCTTTGCTCGATTACCAAAAGTCCGGCATGGAATAAAAACCAGTCCCACCCTGAACTACACCCCCGGAGCCCGCCGCCGCCGCCCCTGGGGAGGGAGCCCGCCGCCCCCCTGGGGAGGGAGTCTGAAGGTAGTCTGACGCAATATGCACGTGGAATACATACGTGTTGTTATCAAAATATCAAGTTTCTTTTTACTGTACAATAAGAAAAGCTAAAAATAATATATATAATTTAACACAAATTTTTATTTAGACAAAGAAGAAATTACAAACTCATTCATACCTATTCATACATTGGAATGTCTCTATGACCATATGGGAGTGTATTAACACCGTCACAAGCGAATCTTTTGCTATCTAGACCATTAAGTGCACGTTTAGTTTGAAGTATAGTAAAGACATCGTGTTTGAAGCTTCTAATGCTTCTCATAGTAGCATAGGTCTGAACACTGTGTTCAATTACTCTATAGTAATCAGCAAGAGCAAGTCGCTTTTTTACAGCTACTTTGCCGATTCCTTTTGCTTTCTTACTTTCTTTTACCTTAGTAAAAAACTCTGGAGAGCCGTTCTTAATCGACTTTACAAGATATTCTTTCGTAATTTCACATTGATCTAAAGAAATTGATCTGACACCATAAAGTTTTGCCTTAGGGGCCACTATATCAGAAATAACCGTATTTTTAAATTCATCTTTAAATTTTCCCAGTACTCTCTTATTGGTAGGGTCATAGAATGATTTAAAGTGTGGATGTGTTGGGTCATACTCTGACATGTCAAACCAGCCACCATTCGCCTTCATATCCTCGTAGACGTCATCGGTCTGGATATGATAGATCAACGAATCTAGAAAGAAAAAAAACAAATTCATTTCAATCATGCATAAGTAATGAAATGAATGAAGATGGTCCATACCTGTATCCGTATAAACAAGTCTCGCCTTGTCCTTGTTGTACATTCTCATCATGCATTGATAATGCATTGAATACATTATCGATTTTGCTATTTCAAGAATGGAAATCCCCACTGCGATGGGCTTGTCGAGTGTAACCTGATAAGATAAACAAAATTGTGAAGGCTGCAGATATTAATTTAATTAGTATCACTAACCTGGAGTTTCTTCATCAAAAATATAGTTGTATCCTTTAATCCATCCAATTTAATTGATTTCTGAACGGTTGGTTTTAAAATTGGTTTTGTGGGTTTTTTCCTATCTTTCAGTGGAATTGCTTTCAAAAATGTTGGTTTCTTTATATATTTGAGAGCTTGTTGCTTAGTCGTGACAATGACAACATTTTGTCTATTCCTCTTCTGCTCAATTGTCTTCCCAAAAGCGCTGAGAAACCAAAAAGAAAATTACAAAAATATAGAAATAATTCGATACAATTTAGAACCTTGAGAATATAATAAAGTGAATAATTATACCTGTTGTTTAAAAGTTTCCAAAAATTCTTCTCAAATTCCGAAGTTGCTTGCTTTCTTTTTTCAGTGTTAAAATCAATAAAGTCCTTGAGCCATGGGGACTGTGTAAATCGTAATACATTGTGGACCTTTGAAATTTTAACTCCCATTTCTAGATAAGTTTGGAGGGTACGATAGTGTACGATGTAATTATTCTTAGGTAAAAGGTCACATACTAACTTTTCTGTCTTGAAAACAGAGTTACTAATTAGAAGATCTTCCATAAGGGGTACTTGATATCCATGTGAAATCTCCTCTGGATTAACACATCTTTTTGTTGGGCATGGAGGGAAATCTGAAAATTTATCGTGATCGTCGGGATCAATTTCGAGGTCACACTCAAACATGAATCCTGAAACGGAATCTTCCGGGATACTCAGAACGAATGAGGCAGGATCTTCTTTAATCTTATCCAGTTTGTCACCATTGACCCATCGAAACTTGCCTTTTGGTAGATATGACGACATGGCTTTTCCGTAAAGATTATTGGCTAATATAAATTTAAATTAAAATTAATACATGATTGAGGATACTAAATAGATGCATAGAATATAGTTCTCACCGTCAATATACAGGATATAGGAAGAGGGGGTATTTGGGTCATATTCATCGTTCATATATTTATTGTTTGCATGAGCAGCTCGAATTCCTCCAGTACCAACATAGCCACCGCGAATAGCAGATTCCAACCAGCAGTGCATTGTCGGATCTGTAACTAATTCTAGCCGAACTTTACTCTTTTTTAAGGCACAGTCCCATGCCATCATTGGAAGACTGAAGTAGTGTGCCAGATCTAATCCATAGCTCTCCAGCATTAACTTTCTCAAGTCTTCCATAATATCAGCAAGTAAAGTAACATCTGTTAGTACGTACAAATCATGATAACTTCCAAAGTCTTCACACTTGAATGAATTCCACACATTTTGAGCATGTTCGTATGACTTATCGCTGATATGTTCTTCGGTTAAATCATTGTAGAAAGCTTCACGAGCTGGAAGTGATTCTTCCTTAAAACAGGAAAAGTCTTGCGCAAAGGAGTAAGGGTAAACGCCTTTTTGTATCAAGAGATTGACATCTCCTTCCACATCTTTGAATGCTTGCTCTGTGATTTCGAATTTCCCGCCTGATTCGGCCTTTGTTTCTACAAGCTTTTCTAGACTGCTAAGAGTAAATCCCAAAGAGTCCAAAAAGAAAATTTTGGAGTTTAGTTGGATTGATAGAAACTTCTCAGTGGATTTTGGAATAACGCTTTGCTTTTTGAGAATGGATTTGTCGAGTTCTTCCAGTGCCTTGACAAGATAGTGGGCATCATAATTTCCCAGGTTGTGTAGAAAAACCGGAAATTTGATGGTAGTTTTTGCAGCAATGTTGCACCAAGAGTGCGAGAGTCCAATGAATTTGAAGTCCGGTAAATGCAAATGATGGCGGTGGACATTCCATCCAGCAGGCGGCAGATCCTTTTCACAGAAGCAGCATTTATTAATAGCCCAACATTCATTCAGTAAATCCTCGTCTATGTCCATTATATTGGCAGCATCAACCTGATATCCCGTGAGTTCGTTTTCCAGTAATTCGCAGTATTCGATGATTTCACGCATCATTCGAGCTGCTACATTTTCATCTTGTGAATGTGCTCTGTACACTTTTTTCATTCTGATTTCATTGTTGAAATCTATACATACCCATGCATATCCGCACGGAAAGTGCTCTTGTTCCTTTTTTGTAGTTGATGTTTCATTTGTACACTGACAATTTGGCACTATGCATTCGAAATCAGCATAAAAGCGAAAACCAACTGGCTGAGTCCTAAACCATTTATCAAAACAGATAATTTTAGATTCAGGAAACAGTACCTTTTGAAGTCCACGACCTGCACAAACTGTTTTGTGGAAATCAATCGTCCTCTTCGACCTGAAGCCATGCAGACAATTTCGACAGATTAGTCGCTTGTGATTGTTTGTGGGGGGATGAAGGAAGGCTGCCAAATCTGTGATGAGGACAAAGTGTTGTTTAGTACCTTTCATGAGTAATAACAAGTCAATATGTATGGGTCTTTCTTCTGGGCAATTATAGATTATATTTGTTGCTTCTTGTATAACGTCATACGTCTCATGTTTGGTTTGTTGTCTTTCTGCAGAAGTGTTTCCTCGGGTCTCCTTTGGACGACGTGTATTGCTTTGTGTTATATCATAGGTAATCACAGTGATTCCAATATCAGGATTCAATTTTTCAAATTTTGGAATTTGATCTATCGTCATGGGATATACAATCCCCGTGTCGTCGCACACATTATTGTCCACGTATGTTTCGACATTTTTATTGAATTTCCATCTGTCATGGAAAATGTCAATCGGAGGACCAACAAGTTGTTCAGAGGCCAGGACACTCCACAGAAAACACTTATTATGATCACCTGCCAAGCTGATTTTGCTGTTGTCCACATTCACAAGGCAGCGATTCTTGCTTTCGCTAAGGGGGAAGGGGAGTGGAATGTATGTTCCGCCACGCAAAGGCTTATAGGCGCCGACAACAAATTCAAACTCATCAATTGAATTGATGATCCAACCCGATCTTTCACACGTAAACACTTCCACTGCACAATCCATTTGCTGGGTGAGAGCATCCCACATTCGACCAAACATGCTCTCATGTAGAATAACATGTTGAAAGGAGGAAAACCACTTGTGAATTTTAACATCTTCATCATTTGGATTTGGCACTGAGAAAGTAATTCCTAAATTAAATCCCACTTTAACACTTTTGTGATAGTTTAGTTCTTCATTCAGTCTATGGATAGTATTTTCCCGTGCTAATCCAAAAAAGTCCTCCATGTCATCAATATTCACATTTGTTAGATCTGCCGCATACTTGTGGATTACCCCACCGTGTTGAACAGCAATGGGTATGATTGGGATATTGTCAGATGTTTTGGACTCTTGACCATGGCCATGGCCGACCTGAAAATCCGTGTAGAAGTTTGGATGAACGTTGAAGAAATGCTCATGAAGATCCCCACTTGAAGGGAAATCAGTGACACATATTGGACAGTATTTATAGAAGTAAGATTCAGCACCGATCAGGTCAAAATCTTCGGGTTGAGTAGACGGTCCAGGAATTTGCGTACCGAGAAGTGATGGGTCCAGGCATCCGTGTGTTTCCGCGTAATGCTCATATAATAATTCTGAATTATGAGTATTGAATGGACAGAGTGGACATATTTCTTTCATCAATGCATCGTTATCAGGAAAGTCCAAATTCATATGTAATTCCATGTGGTGTTCAAGAAGGGTCTCACGTGAATCCAGTTCCATGCCACAATCAGTACAAGACTACAATAAATTGGAAATAATTAAGTCGACTGTCAGATTTAGTTTAGATTTATTTATTTATTTTTGTTTTGTCTTTGTTGTATACGATGAAAATATTTGTAGATACACTACTACTATATTACGGTTCAACCGCAAATAAGAAATAATAATAATAATAATTTACAAAAGTTGGAAAACAAGAGTTACGAATTAAATCCTGAAAGTTTGAAAATAAGCTGCTAAAAATTGTTTTGTATGGGTATCCTGAATTGCCATCAAGGGCAAGTTGTCTATCAGAATCATGAAAAAAGTGACATTCAACGTAATCCAACGGGAATTACGCTCGGGGCAAAAACGGTACAGAAGATTAAATTCGTCAACTGTACACACCTCACTGTGATTTAAATAGCGAAAAAAGAAATTATTCACAGAACGTGTCATACTTCTTTTCGTTTTTCGCTTAATTTGACTTTGAATCTCTGCAGTTACATTAAAATTAGGATTACAATGATATATACACAAATTAGTTAGTTTAATTAGAAGACGGCAGCGTTTCTTCATTTGATATGTAAGTTGTCCCATTCGAGTGGACTTATCAACCAGAAGTTTTGCAAAATGGGGTATTGTTAATCGGACGAACTCATTAAAGTCAAGTGGGCTTTCGTGCATGGCGGTTATAAAATTGACGGTTGTGATGGACACATAGTAGCCCAGACGGACAGCAAATGCGCGAATATCTTGTTTAGTGATATTCGCAAAGCCTGGCTATATAAATATATATATTTATGATGGGATTAAATTTAAAATACAATACTTTACTTTGGTATGCTACTTACAATAGGAACACCGTCAGGCCTAAGCCGCTGAATTCGGATGGCATTATCCCCTCTCACAGGCCCCGGCCATCGGTCCCCCGACAAGACCAGCTCACGAGCTATATCCGGATTTTGAACGACTTCGTCATCTGGGTTATCTCTTCGTTCAGAAGATGAGGATACGATGTTATGTTGCATTTTGACAATATACTGGAAATAAAATTAGTCGATTATAATTTAATTCTATATGCTGGAAGTGGTATTAAATATAAGAATATAGTAAATATAGCCAAGAAGTAAATAAAAAGAAGTTGTATTTTATGTGTGTATATGCATGAGAAATATTTACACTTACAGCGAAACTCCAAAAAACCTGCTAGTAGAATTCACTTTACTGTATTCCAAGGTTGGTGGCTATGGCAGCAAAATTCCAAAAACTTCTTGTAGAATTCACTTTTCAGTATTCCAACGACGATGGTTGTATACGTAATGTGAAAGAATTGACTGACGTTCAACTATGTAAAGTTTTCACTATTTATACCTCTTGAGAAATTGTTTTTCTGGAATTATGAATTTGACCTCATGACTGAAGTCTGTTTTTCTCAAATGAGAAGTTAATTACCTCAATAATAAGAAGAAGACTTGTTATTGTATTTTTCCATCATTCAGAATTAACTCTAAACATTCTAATGCTCGTTGGTGGAATCGTAGAACAAATAAGGGCTATCAGGTCCCGAATCACGTTGACAGTTGCAGATAGGACATCGAAGCCAATATGCGGTCCTCCTTTGTTCGAGATATCGAATCTCCTTTAAAGTTAAATTTTCCTTAATTTCTTCTAGTTTAAATTTTTTTAAACAGAATCTGCATTTGAGCTCCGTGCTCATGATGGGAATGTACTCTAAGGATTGTATACGTAACGTGAAAGAATTGACTGAGGTTCAACTATGTATAGTTTACACTATTTATATCTCTTGAAAAATTGTTTTTTCTGGAATTATGAGTTTGACCTCAGAGAAGTCAATTATCTCAATAATAAGAAGACTTGTTATTGCATTTTCTCATCTTTCACAGTCCTAAGGTCCCGAGTCATTAAATGGTCATTAAATTATTTTCCATTTGTCGGAAAAACACATTAAGTGTATACGTGTTGATTACCATCACTTTATACATAAAAGGCACGGTGATTAGACTAATTGCATGCATTGAACTTGTCAATATACATCTTTACTGTGAAGGCATGCATTTGCATACGCGTTATTAATGCATACATAGCAGATTCGGTAACTCCCATGCCTTTAACCCATGTGTAATGTTATAGGGGTATGCTCGGGATGTTGAGATAGCACGTTCATCACTACTGGGCTTCCGCCGATAAAATGATGATGGAAATGAGCCCACTGAAATGTATGCCCATTACAATTG
>JAQGCK010000001.1:0-21454 GCA_034699665.1 Supraphorura furcifera | reverse complement strand
CAAAATATAAAATTTATGTATAAATAAATTGACCGTTATGCGTTTTAAAGAATTTTATTTTGTGTTAATTTTTTTGTTTTATTTATATACTAGCAAACAGGCTTCGCTTCGCTCGTAGGGTGTCGATAATTTTTAAGGTTTTTAGATCTAGTACTACTCTTTTCTAATCATTGTTGGGCATTTCAAAATTTTATCATTAATCCCTGGCCTATATTTCAAAACTGGATTAGACCCACGTTTAGGCAAGAATTTAACTTACTTGCATGGTTTTTAAATTTAGTACTATTTTATATATTTAATAATAGACATTTTCAACAATTTTGCATTTTGTATTTTTATTTCACTTTACTTTCACAAATACATTGTAAAGAGTGGAAAATAGAAAAGATAGGCCACAAGAGTGAAAGATTATGAAAATGCATGGATAGTATATTATTTTCTAATGAAAATGCATGTATGGTGTTGTATACGTATACATACACAATAGCACAACACAAATTAGACCAGCATCCTTCACCCATGAGAACTACATACAATACAAACTACAATGACATTTTATTTTTGTTTGAAAACGGTTTAACACACAGCACAGTACAGTACATGTACGGGAATTTGGAGCGTTCTCTGAAATGCCTTATGCAATCCAAACTTGAAACTTGTTTAGACTTCGTCTTGACCATTCCCAACTTCATCTTGACCATTTCCAACTTCATTTTCAGCATTCCCAATTAAAAAGTCAATCTCCGAAGGAGTGCGGTTCATTATGCAATTACATTGCGCCTGGCCTATAAATAAAAACAAAACTTGGAATTAGAATAGAAAAAAGTTTGAATAAAAGCAAAATTTCCTACCGTCCCACTCGCGTTTACAGAATTCACAAGTGACCACATAATCATCCCTCGAGGTTGGTGATTCGACTCGTTCCACATTAACTGCAACGCTGACTACCTGTCGAATTACTTTGACAGATTCAGAGTCGGAAGATGAATCATCTATTGGCAAAACTCTTTTACGAGAATTCTTTTCCGTCCCAACATAATCTGATAAGGTTGAGTCGTTGGAGTCCTCAGTGTGCTCAATTACCACTTCCGGGTCCGTCTGAGATGCCGCGTCTGTGGTGGACATGATCTGGGCCCCGATTTTGTATTTTTCTGAAACATAATTAGAATTCGTTAGAATCGGCACTAAAATATGACAGTGTGGAAAAAATTGGACTCACCAAAGCCGTTCACAAATCTTTCCAGGTTGGTCCCGTTGAAGAAAAATCCATGCGAAGATAAATGCCGGCCCAACAATCTAACTTTGGCGTGATGATCTTGAATCGCTGGGTGTATATTGAAACTTTTGTAATCAAACAGATCGCCCAGACTATATATTTTCACTGCCTTGTCCTTGTAGTATTCCGTAGCCAACTCCAGTGTTTGGGGATCCGAACACAATGCCATTGAAGTTGATTCCAAGTGATGGGAAAATCCGTAATCCGATTTTCCATCAAAGTACTGCATCTTCAAGTATTCTTCAATGGTATCAAAAGTTCTGCCACCCGTCTCAGTTGTAGAACTACTTCCATCAGTAAAAGAGTAAAGGGCAAGATGTAGACAATTTTGACTTTCAGAGTCTTGGAATGTCCCAGAAAACAATGTGACATCGTCTTCGTAGCAGTTTCGTACTGCTGGCTTTTTGGATGTTTGTGTGTTGGTTTTTATAACGGAGTTGGAACCAGTTGGTTGTTGGCCTAGGCAAATGAGATTGGTCTGAACCTCTGCCCTGAATTTGTCTGAAAAATAATTATTGTTAATTTCGTCAATCAGTTTGGAAGTTATAAATTATTCAAAAATGGATAAAAAATATATATAAAAGTAAAAGGCTAGACTTACCGCAACCGTTCATCAGTTTTTCCAAATTGTTCGCGTTGAAGAGAAATCCAGGTGCAGACAGATGCCTGCCCAATAGTTGCACTTTGATGTGGGGGTCTCCAAACGTGGGATGCACGTTAAATTTCTTTTCGTCGAAAAAATCGTCCAGATTATAAATCTTGACGGGTTTGTTTTGGTAATACTGGGTTGCCAATTTGAATGTTTGTGGGTTGGAACAAAAAGCAATCGACGTACATTCCAGTTGACGCAAAAAGGAGTTTTTCAGTGGATCATCCTGAAACGACCTTTTCAACAATTCTGCAATGGTGCCAAAAGTTTTGCCCTGGTCCACAGTTGTAAAACTGGTTCCATTGGCGAACGAGTACATTGCGAGATGTACGCAAATTTTGCCTTCAAAATCTCTGAATGTCCCCCAAAACAAGGTTGTGTCGTTCTCCACAAAATTTTTTATTTCTGGCATTTTTGCACTTTTGTATATTTCTTTGTAGTAAGATGCAGCGGTAGATGGACTAGTATTGCAAGTTTGTAAGTAAGAAAGGATAGTGGTGAAAGCTGAATGTCAACTGAAGAGAAGGTCCAACTTTCCCTTTATATATAGCTCCCTATGCAATGTGTACGATTAGAAAGTACCGATTGTACTACTGATGCGAGTCGAGAAAAACAAATCATTCCGATTCATACAGGGTGAGTCAGTGCTAATCATGAATCACCAATACTGCATTCAGAATTACAACTCGCCGATGAGTCAACTTTAATGCAGATGAATGTCTAGTATTTTATATAAAAATTGTATAAAATTGTTCGCGTTAGCAAAAAAGTAGTCAGTTTCAATTTTGAAATCATCGAGTCAACACAATAATTTAAAATGGCTATCGCAAGTATTATTTGTGGAATTCTGGGAGTAATCGCATTTGCTTCGGGGAATCTCGAAGGTAAGAAGACTTTCCCAACTTTATTTTATTTTCTCCTCCCTCTACTTTCACCATTCTCTTATGCGGTAGTTTTATTTCAGGAAATTGCGTGGACTGTATCACTCGTAATTTGACCTTCTACAAAGTACTGTTGGCTTACGGGCGGGAGAAATTCATTTGTACGGACGACCGGTTTGGGGTTTTGAGGTTAGGACTCGTATTACAAAAAGCCGCAAATGGAGAACAGTGCAAATTTTTAACACCCATCGAGTCTACCGTTACACCAGTGCAAGTAAATAACACATCACATTATTATTGTGACAAAGATACCGGACCAGCCGTTTTTAAATTTGTGAATAAACAAATTGACAAGTTGTTAAACAACAAGGAAATTAATCCGAGCTGCATGTACATTTGTATTGCTACACTTTTGGGTAAGACAAAACAAATTAATGTTTAAGATATTCGGAAAGAAATTAGAAGGAGAAAAGATTTTGATTCAGTTTATCAAATCCAACTTGAGAAATTGTAAAATTGTAGGCGTGATCGTGGCAGTCATTGGGATTTTTTTTAAACAACGCATCATTGAATTGATTTCGCAACATTCTCGAGAATTTCGGAGAAACGACCCCAATAATTCTGCCAGTGCACGTGTATCCCAGCCCACTGTGGTTTAATTCAGAATGTCTCTACGTGGGAAAAGGAAGCAGTGCATCTCGGACTTTCGTCATACTTCCGTAAGATTCCATTGCATTATGCTTTCAATAATATTTTTATCTTTAGTGTTAAACTGTAAAAAGAGCATTGCAAATATTTTTAATCATTGCAGTTTGACTGTCCAATTATCACCTGCAACTTTTCTTCGCAAAGATACGATTCTTTGGATTCCCATGTTGTGCAATTTCATCTCTGTTCCTGGTGTGGTGAGACTGTTTCAAGTAAGCCAATTCATGTGAACACCTGTCCAATGAAAGGGTATGGAAGAGCTGGCCATATTGGTCCTACTCCACTCGATGTGGACACATCTGTGTTCCACGAATCTAGGCGCAGTCACCGTGGCGTAATTTTATTCTACGAGTATACGCCAGAAAAACTAGTTTGTATGTTGGCAGATTTGCTAGATATAATTATCGTTCCACTAAAAAAACTTTTAAACCAACTTATAGATTTTTTTGTAACTGGGTATCGAGTTTCTTTTAGGATAGTTGCCGACTTAGAACAGATTTCCTCGGGTTTTGTAAAGGCTGACCAACATATTGGCTCAACTTGGAGTATTATAACACATAAAGCGTTTATAGATAGTACAATAGTAAATCTGTTTAGTTTTTTAGTGCACGCTTTAAATCTGTTTAACTCTACTGGTTCGGATTTCGCTATTAGTAGTATAACACGATTTGATGTCCATATAGCACAATATAATTCTAGTGGTGGTAACTATGTTCCTATTCCTCATGCTCTAAAGTCACGGCAAGGACTTTTAAATATTAAAAGTGTGGGGTCGCGTTGCTTTGAAGACTGTATTTTGTATTCTGTTTACGGAGAAGAAATTGCATTAAATATGCGCAAGGAAATTGCAAAAAAGAGAAAAGTAGATTTGGACAAAGTTCCGGAATGTAGAAAAAAGGCAATGTCAAGATCGGCCATCTATGACAGCTATAGGGGGAAATTGAACTTTGATGGTATTATATTGAATGAGTCTAAAGGGGTGTCTTTATTGGATATTCCCGTGTTTGAAAAAAATAACCCTGATATATCTATTGGTGTGTACAAGAATCAGGATTCCAATATTTATTTGGTAAGGCCGCCTGCTGCACAAAAGTCTACCCATGTTAACTTATTGCTTTTGGAGGAAGGGGAGAATTCTCATTATGTCCTTATTGAGGACTATAGTAGGCTTATGGGGAAAATGCACGGGACAAGCCACGTATTTTGTGTCTATTGTAATAAGGCCTATCTCTCTTACGATACACTAGAAAAACATATATGTGGGGTAGCAGATGAAGTACGCGTCAATGCTCCAAAAAAGGACGAGTACTGTTTTGACAGATTAGACTTGACTACTAGAATCCCCTACGTTATATACTATATGATACAGTACAATAATACAGTAGTCGCGGGTACCAAAGGCAAAAAGGCTACAAATAAAATTTACGAAAGGGAGCCCATTGCATATAGCCTTTTAGTTGTAGACTTTGAAGGAAAAGTTTGTAAGTCGGCCCATTCGGAAATCGGCGAATCAAACATTATGCAGTCCTTTATGATAAAAGTTTTGGAAATTTGCGATGAATATATTGACATTATGAAAACTACCAATAACAAAACTCAGCCAACGCCTGAGATTTTACAGTTGCACTTTAGCAAAACCGAATGCGATTTTTGTAAATCTCCATTCTCTTCAACAAATATCCGCCATCTTGATCATTCCCACCACTCCCCCGCCGATTCAACAGAAACAATGTACAGAAATACGCTATGTGGCCCATGCAATACGCGGCGGTTCCCTGCGCGCGTACTACCGGCGATTTCTTTGTCAACGACAAAATATGACTTTCATTCTATAGTAAAGGGACTAGAAACTGCAGACCATGATTTAATTAAGGACATTTACAAAATTAGGCCTTTTGCCAAATTAAGTGCCGAAGTCATTGGACTAGAGGTGAATGATAAAGTCAAATTTATTGATATACACAATTTCAAACACGATGCGTCTTTGGTTGAACTAAGGGACGAGCTTGTAGAAGCTTTAGAAGGAAATTTGCCAACTTATTGGAAAGGCCAGGAAGAGCGTTACCCTGGCTGTTCCGCTATGCTTATGGCTAGCCCATTTTTATTTCCCCAGTTTGATTCATGTGAGTTAATGCATGAGATACTTTCCAAGCCAGGTTTTGTCGATAGAAAAGATTTTATGCGGACTAGTGCACTCGCCGATGTGTCCGAAGAAGATTATACAAAATCATGCGATTTGTTTCAGGCTTGGGGATGCACGAATTTAGCAGATTATTTAGAAAGGTTGACAGAATCAATTTGTATGCTTATAGCATCGATATTTGAATTTTTTCGCAAAAGTCAAATGGAAGAGTATGGGATAGACCCTGCTGGCCTGTACACGAGTTCTGCGTTAAGCTGGGCTTGTGCATGGAAGTGGTCGGGGGAAAGTGTAGAATATCTCAAGGATAAAGGTATGGTGGAAATGATCAACAAGGCTATATATGGTGGTGTGACAAATATGACTTCCAAAATATTAAATTCAAACACGCCCCGATACGGTCCTTACGACGCGTCCAAAGATACTGTAGAAATATTATATGCAGATATTGTTGGATCTTATAGTTTTGCCATGGAAGATTTTTTACCAAAGGGAGATTATCAGTGGATGAGTCAGGAAGAATTAAATTTGTTTGATTTTAAAAATCCTCCGATTGACCAGGGGAGAGGTTATTACTTTGAAGTTTCAGTTCATTTGGATGATCGGTGGCACGACAAATACGCAGATTTACCAATCTGTCCCGAAAAGCGTAACGTTACTTTAGAAATGACAAGTAATTTACAAAAGGAATATTTTGCTATTCATCCAGAAACTAAATTTTCGCAAGATCGTCTTCTTCTTACATTGTATGACAAAGATAACATTGTGCTCTATTACAAATATTTGGCATTTTTGCTACAGAATGGTTACACTTTAAAAGGAGTATCCAGAGGTTTTCATTTTGAGGAGGAAAAACTATTTGCCGATTACGTGCAACACAATACTTTACAGAGATCAAAAGCCAAGTCAAAGTTTATGGAAAAGGCATATAAGGACTTAAATAACACACTTTCAGGAAGAACAATGAAAGATGATTCATTGTATCCAGAATTAACTTATTGCTTCAATAGCGTGGACAGTGTAAAACTGACGAGCAGTCATAGATTTAGTGCTTTGGAAAGAATTTCAGATAATGTAACATTATACAAACTCAAGAAAATGAGTGCAACGGAATTTAATTTGAAGATTCTTGGGGCAACTATTTTGTCAAATGGTAAATTAAACTTTTTTCTCAAATGGAAAGAATTACAGCGAGTTTTTGAAGGGAGAATTACAGCAATTTTTACACACACAGATTCTATAATAGCCAAGATTATAGACAATGAACACAGATTTCTTAGAGATATGGAAAGTCTTGCTCCAATTTTTAATTTTTCCAACCTTCCTACTAATCATTTTTTGTACAGCGAAGCTAACAAGGGAATTTCGGGAATTTGGAAGATTGCAAAGTGGGACATTTTGGAATTTTTAGGTCTTAAACCTACGCAATATTCCGTATTAACTGAGGATGACACAAAGAGTGAAATAAAATGTGGAGGAGTTCCCAAAAAAGTTGCAAAGTCCCAAATTAAGCACAGTCATTACCGCCGCGCTATAATGGAAAAGTCTGATGGGGAGAAATTAGAAGTCCATGCCGTTCGAGCAGAGGGTAGAGATATATTTGTAGTGCGAATAAACCAAATAAGTTTGTCTGGTCTTGATGTAAAACGTCATATTATTGATAATTATACTTCTCTGCCTTATGGGCACTGGAGGCTACGAAATGAATGTAATAGTCAAATACTATAAGAACTAGAATCTATTTTCTGTCTTGTCTTAGTCGTAGTTGAGCTGTCAAAGTTGTAACTTGTGTGTCTAATAAAAGAAAAAAATCCAATATTGTGAGTTTGTGTTTACTTCATCTTATTTATCTTGGATTCTATCGAAAATGGGGAGTCGAGTATTAGACTCGCAGGATTTCCTTCACAAGTTTGCTCACCCTAAACGTACTTTTGAAGAGCGACGTTCGATGATTCAGAATTCCAGTGATGACGAGTGCAAGTGTCTAATCGAAGTGTTGGCTAATGTTGATAGGTACTCCCTTAAATCACGCAAAGTCCACGCTGATACAATTTCATTACTGAACAACAGTGCATATTTACTTTGTAATTTGAAACTTGCGAGAAAAGTTTTATCTACAAAAATCCCCTCACTACGCCATCTGATAAACCCAGCCCTACAATATGTGATTGAACAGGAAATTTGTTTCACTTTGGCCGTCGGATTATATTGAAAATGGAATCTTACGATCGTCTATTATTACAGTTTCCTCCCCTACAAAAACGTAGAGCGATGCTCATATTAAAGGCAATCACCAGCATGGAGCATCCACTGAAAGTTAACCAATATGGCCAAATAACATACAACGAAATCCTCGAGCCCTATAGCAATATTCTTCAATTACTAAATATGTGTACTAGTTATTCCAAATCTAGGGCATATGATGTTCCTGGTCTTCACTCTTTCATTTCCGCTCTGTACAAAGCTCACATCCCAAGACATTTACTTACACCACAATTTGCAGATGCTGTTTACTCTGGCTTTGAATTCCCCGTACGCCCAGTGCACCATTGGGTCAGATTTGAAGATCGTCTCAAACAGTCAAAGGACGTCTAGACATTCTACTTGACTAAACAAACTAGTGTTTCACCCTTACATTCGATGGTTAGATAAAAACTGACAAGGACCGCAAAACTAATTACTGGTGATTCATACAAAAGTAACAGAAAACAGACACTGTGTGACTCGTTAAAGTAAATATTGAACAAAGGGGTTCAGTATCCCGTCTCACATTATTTGTTATTGAGAAATAAAAGTGTTGGTGACTCACAAAAAAGGTGGAGGTGAAGCAAAATGAGTTCGATACAGAAGGCTTACGTTGACGCACGGTCAGGGGCAAGTTACCAAGGATTACCGGCATTTTTGCAAAACTCCAAATACAAAAACAAGGCAGAAGTGGAAAAAGCATTGTCTTCCGTCGATGCCTACACCGGAAATAGAAATGTTTATCACAAAATGAAGACTAGGTACACTAGAGTGTTCTTTTCAGACTTCCAGTGGGGTATAGATCTTATGACTACCATTAATATGAGCAAGGAGAATTCAAACATCCAATATATTCTAATCTGCATTGATAATTTCTCGAGATATTTGAGAACTGCTTTTCTTAAGGATAAAAGTGGTCCAACTGTACTCAATGCATTTAAAAAAATTCTCAGAGAGAGCAGGGTGACACCGAAATATATAATTTCTGATTCTGGACGGGAGTTTTTTAACAAAGACTTTTTAGCATTCATGAAAACAAAAGGAATCAAACTTTTTTCTGTACATAGTACGAAAAAGTCAAGTTTTGCTGAAAGGTATTCACAGTACAAATTTTGAAAAGAACTATGTACGATTTACAAGATACTAACAAAAAATAAATGTTTTTAGAGCTATTCGCTCACTCAGAGTTGCATTGGGTCGTTATCAAACTGCCACAGGAACCAAGGACTTTGTAAAAATTTGGCCACGGCTTGTAAAAAACTTTAACAACCGAATCAACAGCACAACAAAGTACAGACCATCAGCAGTCAACAAAGAGACAGAGCCAGATGTGTGGTTAAATATTTTTAGCAAATATGTCGGAAGAGTTCCCAAAAAGTCGGACTTACAAGTT
Organism: Supraphorura furcifera; assembly: GCA_034699665.1. Taxonomy (NCBI): domain Eukaryota; kingdom Metazoa; phylum Arthropoda; class Collembola; order Poduromorpha; family Onychiuridae; genus Supraphorura; species Supraphorura furcifera. The sequence goes on along the minus strand of JAQGCK010000001.1, from coordinate 12,163 downwards.
GGGTCACTGGTCAAAATTTCAAAATCAAAATTAACTTTCGATAAGCCATCATCTACAATCAATTACACGCCCGAAGTATTTCGAGTTTCAAAAGTTACACTCGAATATCCCGCAAATTTTTATCATTTGGAAGACCTGGACAATGAACCAATAATTGGTGAGATTGTTATATTTAAACTTTGTAAACTAATTCCAGAGGTCAGTCAGTGATCAGCTTTTGTTCCTTCCAGGTTCTTTTTATAGAAAAGAATTAGTTCCAGTGACGCTTCCAGGAAATCACCAAACTCAAAATGGCTCACATGCATCCACATAATTTTTCAAGCCAATCCCAGTTTATAACACTGTCCAACATTGCTTCGAGAGAATATTTTCCAAATAATAAAAGTTCCAAATTTACAAATCGTCTAATCCAGCCTCTCACCAATGACTTTGAAAATTCTACCATTGAAATCGGACTTGTAGAAATGTACTTTAGCCCTGAACGTCCCCCTACCCATGATATTTTTAAAAACCCAGCTGATAGTCAAATTAGAATGGTGGTTCCACTTTCATCGACGCTGGAAGTTGAAAAAAAGAAGAAGAATGTGAGTGCTCTGACATTTATATCTCGCATAAACTCGTTACTAAAAGAATACGAAAAAAGTCTCTTGCTGGAAATGCAATTTGGTGAAAAGAATAGTGAACATATTCCAATGACAATTAAAATTCTTCAAAGGGAAAAGGATCATGTTGTTACATTTGAGCCAGAAGAGTTTAGGCTTGCACTGGGCATTGAAAATATACAATACCAACCCGGACAGACATATATGTGTAAACAGGAAGTTGACGAAAATTTGCTAAAAACAATTGATGTGAGTACTAAGTTGTTTATAAAATTTGAAAAGGACGTTGAGACGATTTTAAAAGTCAAAGAGCCGTCAAGAAAAGTTGTGTCTGAACTTATGAAAGAAATAAACTTGACCCTCAGTGACTACAAAGTTCGATTTGTGTACGATGGAACCCATTTCTCATACTTTGACGACGACTATAAGCATCACAGGTTTTTGCTTTCCCGATTTCTGGAGAAATTATTTGAACTTCCTGACACACAGTGGTTTTCTGGAGAATCCGTCATTCTTCCAACAGTTTCGAGTATAGATTTTGGAACTGATGCTGCAAAGTTTGTACTAGTGCAATCTAGTGCCGTTGAATGTTCCCAACAGTATGACGGCAACCTGTTTCCTTCGCTAAAAGTATTTCCTATGCCACAAGTATTTGGAAAAGAATCGCAAAACATTTTTAATCCCATTAGATACATGCCAGTGCCAAGACAGTTGACGTTGGACACGATTGGAATTGCATTATTAGATGAAAACCAGAGTCCACTCCCTGTAGTTGAGAATTCGATTACAAGAGTTGTGATTCACGTCAGACAAAAAGATTAGTTCATTCGCATTACATCAAAATAATTTCAAGATTTCACTGATCAAGGAATGACTAATCAAACTGGAGGAAACGTTCCATCTTCGTCTCTCGTTTGAATGAGTCATCGAATCGAAAGAAACGTTCGTAATTCGTTTCTGATCACGATGAGTCATCATATAAAAAGAAACGTTTGCAATTCGTCTCTGAATGAGTCATCAAATTAGATCACAAGATTGTTTTGATTGCCAGTGTGAAAATATCTCCAGAGGAGGATAGTCATAAAAATGGATACTTCTGACATTGCCGGGAGTGAGTCATCGAAAAAGACCCCCAAACCCCGAAAACGTCGAGAAGTTATTTGCGATAGAAAAAGTTGCAAGTTGGAAACTATGCATGACTTTCCCCAGATTGGCAAGGGTCTAGTTGCAGGTGGAATTGGAGGACTACATGCCTTTCCATACATGTTACCAGCCGGTGCATTAAAGTCCGCCAAGGCAGGGAAAAAAAAGTTTCGCAGCCGTGGGCAACAGGGAAAAGGTAAAAGAAAAAAGTCAGCAAAGAATAAAAATGCACAAAAAAAGAAGAAAAAGCCAACTAGACGACGCCGTGGTACGATTAAAAGTAAAACTCGTAAGAATAAAAAAATGTTTGGCCGAGGCAAGCCACAAGCCGGCGGTGCAAAAAGGAGAAGAAAAACTAAAAAGAAGCCAGTCGCAAAAAGAACGCCAGTGAAGACAATTCGGTCCTGCAAATATCAGCGTCAAATTTCACGGAGAAAATAGTCATGGAATCATCAGGTGTTGCCCCAAAAAAACCCAGAATGGCTTTCCCTGGTTCCAAGGCAGGAGTAAGAAGCAACCTTAATTTATTTGACCTTCCCGTGACCGATTCTAGTATTTTGTGCAGCAAGTATGCCCAAGTAACACCCGTGGGCTCTCTGAAGGATGATTTTTGCTCTGTGACTTTTTTCATTCCCGCCAATCACAATTACTACATTTCACTCGGAGAAAGTTTTTTAAATTTGCAAGTGAAACTTGTAAAAAAAGACGGAACCAACTTGACTGAATCGGATTTAGTTTGTCCGTCTCCTTTGTTCTTCTTTAGCATGTGGAAAAATTTAACAGTATCTGTAAACGAAATTGTTATCTCGGACAGCCAGAATCAGTTTAGTTACCAGCAGGCATTACCAACTATTTTGATGAATTCCGCCGGTGAAAAGAATGGCCCTTTGTCATCAATTCTATATTACAAGGACAAGGAACCAGACGTTTTTGATATTACAAAAAATGAAGCTTTCAAGCAGAGAATTGAACTTTCAAAACTGTCAAAGGTTTTTGAAATGTTGGGGCCTATTGGTTCTTCGTTGGCAAATCAAGATCGCTACTTGCCATACAACTGTTCAGTGAAACTCGAATTTATTCGCCAGGCGCCAGAATTTTGCCTAGATTGTGCAACTACCACCGTTGACTATAAATATGTAATCGAAAAAGCCGTACTAAATGTGAAGCTCCACTGTGTCAACGAAGCAGTATTATCAGCACATTCGCAATTATTTGCAAAATCTAATTTTGCCCAGTTTCCCCTTCTCGAACCACAAGTACGCTCCGTTCAATTGGCCAGAGGAACGATCAATTTTGTAAATCAATCTATTTATTCATCAAAAGTACCCGAATCTCTCATCGTCTCTTTGATCCCAGCCCAAAATTTTGTGGGAGCTTATAATAAATCATATTTGAATTTTCAACCATTCAAACTGCAGTCTATCAAAGTAACATGTGGAGAGGAATTGATTCGCGAGTTACAAATGGATTATAACTCGGGTTTATATCTTACTGCCTATCATACTCTTTCTCAAGCTCTAACGTTGAACACGGACGGGAACGACATCGACCGAAAGTCTTACGTGGACGGTGGAAATTGTGTCTATCTTTTTAATTTGAAACCGGCTGTTGTAGGAGCTCAGTTGAATCCCAGCAAGTATGGACAAATTAAGGCAAGTTTTATTTGAAAATGTGAATAATACCATACATGAAATTTTGCTCAAATTAATTTGTATTCTTTTTTAACAGATTGAGTTGAACTTCAGTGAACCCACTGCGGATGCGGTTTATATGCTGACCCATGCTAGTTTCCAGGAATTGATGCAAATTGACAGTCATAGGAGCGTATATATGAAGTAAACATGGACGAGAACCAATTGAAAAGAGCGATGCGTTACGTATCCAGGGCTTACACCCGCCCTCCTCACCCTACAGTACACGTTATAGCAGCAAATGAGATTCGTAAAGTAAAAATCTCTACAGCCAATCCGGGTACATGCATATCCCAGAATACGGACCCTCGTCGCAAAGATGGCCAGCATTGGGTTATTTATATCCTAACAAATTACAGGGGGAGGCGTTCCGTTGAATACTTTGATAGCTTTGGAAAAAGTCCCCTTTACTACAACTTGCAGGTTCCGCCTCTGCCCTTCAGCCAGTCTAACCGTATTCAATATCAGCCTAATGACTCTGTGTATTGTGGATTGTATTGTGTTTATGTATATGCTCATAGGCTTAGATGTAGGTCTTTCAAGTCTATAATGAAAGATTTTTCAAAAAGAAATAAGAGAAAAAACGACAAAAAAGTATTACAATTTTATAATAGAATTAGACATTTGTGTGAACGTGCATAAAATAATGATGTGAATTTGGATTGGATTTATATAGAATGTTCTCGTGTTAATCGTGGTGTGAATCTTTTGGTTTTAATAAAATGTAAATATTGTAAATAAATTTTGAGAATTGTCCTTTATTTAATACTTGTTCGCAAGTCCTACCAATTCATATATTTTACTCTAGTTTTTGCGTGAAATAAATTTTGAGCTCAACACACATTAGATTATTTACAAAATAAAATTTTATTTGCACAACTGAAGTAGTAAGGCATACAGACGCAAATATAGATTTGAATTTACCAGACTAGAATTTTTTTTGCTTATAACTATGCACATATTTTACTAGAATATTTTTTTTGCTTATTATTTTTTTGCACAACATTCACTAGACAGTATTTCTTCTTTTTCTTTGACTAGAATTTTTTTTCATTAGACACTTGTTTTTTATCGATTTCAACTCATTTGTAAACTTACGTTGCGCTGCAATCATTAAGCGCAGATCTTCCAACAGTGGCGTAGTTACATCGTCACCTGGATATATGGCGTCTTGTAATTCGAAAAGTAACTTTACTAAGTTATCATAGCCAAGAATTTTATTACCAGGATATAAACGGTATCCAACAATAAAAGCAAATCCATTATGTGGTAAACGTTCATACGACACTTGATTGCAATCAATTTTTACAAAGTGCGGATATTTTGCTATAGGGGTTTGCTTAAATAAAGGAGACACTAGCATTATAAACAGACCATGACAATCTTGCCAAAAATTGTCTAAAATAGAACTAGACAAGTACAAAAATTCTAAATTGTAGAATCCAAATATATAAACCAAAATTCTTTTTACACATTTTTCAATGTTTTGCGGTGTGTTGCTTTCGCCCGGGCACAACCTGTGTTGCATTTTGATTTTTCTAAAATTAGGAATAATAGAAAAAATATAAATTTTACAGTATCCTCTCCGCATTCAATTTTGATTTTTCTATAATAAAAAATAATTTAAATTATACACCCGCTTTGGTATTTTTTAACCCATCCTATTTCTACCGGCTGCCCTTGGTCGCCAGTGCCTGTAATTCTCTAAATGAATTTGGTTAAACGCCATATAGCGTGAACTTTTAAGAGCTCTGAATATGGGATAGACAATATTAACATTAACATTTGGGTACGGGTTATTAGGTTCTCTAAAATGGGAAGATTCTATGCAAATACTCTGTATTTTGTAAAGCCCTGTAGTATAAAACACTGCCCTTGCAATAATAAACTTGTTCACCTCCGCAAGCACAAACCCAGTTTCAAAATAAGCTACATATGGAACTATAACATGCCTTATCTTGAGCCCGTGTAATTTCTTCAGTTCGGCAAAAGTCGTAGGCACTTCATCAGTCCTAAACAAGTCCCAATCCTCCACCTTGTCAAACTTTTTGATGACAGGAAAGCCACGAAGCATCATTCCAATTGAATCCGGCAGCAAACCCTCCTTTTTCAATTTTTCTACTCTGTCCCGGCGTATCTTCAGTTGCCTCTTTACTTCCTTTAGCCATGTTTTGTTTATGGCCCTCGTAGCCTTTAATTCTTCCCATGTCAGCAGCTCGGCAAATAAACGTACGTGCTGTAAAAGAAAATTTTGTTTATTAGCAAAATTTAACTTCCGACTTCACTATGATAAAATTTTATGTTTGTTGAAAAATGAAGGCTTACGTTATCGTCGTTGAAAATATTATCAGGTGTAATTTTAATTTGAAAGGGATAATTCATGACTGCAAATTTAGTTGGAGAGATTCTGACTCAAGAGCTGGAAAGCAGAGTGTAATGCTTAGTTTTCGACTGAACTGATTTTCCCAGAAACCCAGAAAGTTTATACCGATATTTTGTTTTTCAACCCTTTTCAAGTACCCCTGAAAGGGTTCCCGACCCTGAGTCATATTCCCCCTCACCACCAAAGCAAACATTAATTTCTACACGATAAAGCCACATATTAAAATAGAAGGGGTGGAAGAGGTATACTTATACTTCACATGCAAACTTACCAAATTAATTCCTCCCTTGAATGTTTGTTCTTCCGCACTTTTATTCCCTCACAGACTCAAGATTCATTATACGAACGGCATTCGTCATTTCGTCAAGTATTGTTGCAGCTTTCAATAAAGATTTCTTAGTCCGCTCTTCCCTAAGCCGCTGGGTGTATGAACCTTTGACTTTCCTTTTACGAATTCCTCTTTTTTTCCTCTTTCGTCCAACGCGTTGAATTTTCGTAGGCATGCAGCGGGGCGAGTACGTTGACTCACCGCAAGTAGAACAAAAATCCGGGTCGGTGACACCTTTAGAATTGTCCATGATATCGGCTAAACTTAAGGAATAATACTGAACATGAAATGCTTAGGATTTTGATTTTGCAAGAGTAGTTTCTTCTGTAGATTTTTGCAAATTGGGCTCTGGTTTGCTTTCCTCCTGTTTTTCGTTTTGAATTTTTTCTTTGGGTTTCACTAAATGTTCGTTGGTTTTATGCCCATACCAACCACAGTCACACTCCCAACCAGATTCATCATCAGATGAATCTTCACTTTCCGCTCTGACGACAGGGGCTTGGATTTTGCTTTGACTCGACATTGTGACTCACAAATATGACTAATCCAAATTGCTGGAAACAAGCTGCTCTGACTCACAGAAGATGACTAATCTTGATCTTGGTGAGAACAAGAAATATAAGCTAAGAGTCGAGAAAGATTTTCACATTTTCTCCTAGTTGACTCATGCGCTCAAGTTTTTCTTCTTGGCTTTCACTCAAGTGGGATTTTTTTTTCTTTTTTTCATTACACCAGTGTCTTAACCTGAAGGGATACGCCAAAGTATAAAAGACTCACGACAGCCTTAGCCATCCCAGTGTGACTACTGATTTCTTTGTGTACGTTTTCTCCAACTTGTAATATTCACAATGAGACGTTCAAAGTCCAAACCAAGGAATTCAAATTCCAAAAAGTTGAACGTGTACGAACAGTTTTACGAAAAATTTAAAGACGACGCATTTGTTCAAAAATCGCCTTTAAAAGTTGTGGACAAACTTTTTTTGAATACAAAGCAACGAAAAGTTTACAACCTGGTTGAAGAGAAATTGAAAAATAAAAGAGACACTGACCCACTTCGTGTCATTGTCCAAGGAACAGCTGGGACAGGTATTCGGAATATATGTGACTGTATTGTGCATGATTAAACACAGTTGTAAAATTATATTTTTATTTAATTTTAATTATGTGTACTGTTTCTCAGGAAAATCTGCAATAATCAACTCGATTTGTCAGTTATTGGATCAGAAGAAAATCTCGTACAAAGTGTGTGCCCTGACAGGTAGTGCGGCATTTTTGGTCAAAGGGTCAACAATCCATAGAACATTCCATCTGCCAATGTTTCATCATGGAACTAACCCAGTTTACACAAAACCGAATGATAATGGGAAGCACCTGGCCAAGACCAAATTTTTTTTGGTGGATGAAATGTCATTATTGGGAATTCACCTGCTAGGGTACATAAGCCAGCGTCTAAACTCTGTCCATCATGTCGATTCAGAACTGGGACATCAACATTTTTTATTGTTCGGGGACGTCTCCCAGCTCCGCCCTATCGGGGAAAAAGTTCTTTATGCAAACAATGACGACGGGAAACTTGAGGGTTTGGATTTGCACGGATATCTCGCATATCAATCTTTCAACAAGGCTATAGTTCTTGACGAGTCAATGAGACAGAGTGGAATAGAACAGGAATCCTTTAGACAACTACTACTTCGCGTTCGAAGGGGTGAGTTGACTGATGATGACGAAAAACAATTGAGCAACCGGTATATTCGTAATTTGCCATCAGAAGAATGGGCAGAGTTTGCCCAGCCCTCTGTTCTCTTTATTTTTGCTGAGCGGGCGGCAGTGAACCAATACAACACGTAAGAATGTATTGTGAATAGTAAGTATATTTTGATGGGGGAAAATAAATGCAACCTGTTTTATTTACATTTAAAGATTCCGGCTGAATCAATTGGACACAGAAAAGCATACCATCTGGCCTATAGACCCTAAAGCCGCACCAGCAGGTTCAGCTGAACCCCTTATTCTGGCTATAGGTGCTAGGGTAGCACTTACATTTAATGTATGCGTTGAAATAGGTGAGCTCTGAACATGCATTGCGGGATTGTAGGCTGTAAATCCACCCTCAGTGTTTGTTTGTTTTTGAAATAGGACTTTTCAACGGGGCTCGGGGCGAAGTTACTGGCTTTGGCCCGCCCAGGAAAGACGGCAAAGGACCAATGTGTATTTTTGTCAAGTTTGACAATTACGGGGGCCCTCCCTATTCTCTCGATGGGTCAATCCCTATCATCCATCATAAAATGCCAGCCTACAGTTCTATCCATGATGTTAGTTTTCAAAGGGAACAATTTCCATTGGAGTTGAGTTGGAGTTTATCTGTGCATCGCGCCCAGGGGAGTGAACTCAAAAAAGTTGTAATTGGACTCCCCCAAGGTGAATCACGTCGGTCAATGTTTTACACAATGGCTCCAAGTATTTTTTATGTGGCAATTTCTCGGGTTCGCAGATTGGAAGATTTGATTTTTACAAATCCATTCAGCAGAGATTTGGTTGTCAAAAAATATGAAGGTGTGCATTTGCGAGACTGGAAAATGGAAGAAGCAAGATTGCGCTTGATGGAAGAGTCAATTTAAAAAAAATTAAAACATTTCTTAACAATGGTCTAATGTATATACATTTCTGTCTGTTTGTATTCGTGAATTTAATAAATTGAAAAACATTGTATCGTGAAAAATCAAAATGTTTATTGATTCATTTCACATTTCTTTGATACAAATTTACAGAAATGAAAGGAAATTTTTTATTATCATTCTTCGACGCTATCAGAAATCATTCCACTTTCAGTCGGACTTGTAGATTCCAAATGTTCATCATCGCTATCAGAATCATCTGTACTCATATCAGAAATACTGGTATCCCTGTCAATGCTTGAATCTGAGCTGGAACTAGAACTATCATCATTGCTCCACAATCGAGTAATACTAGTTTGCCTAAAAATGAGAATTCGAGATATCAAAACCATTTATACAAAAAAGTATTTAGTCTTCGAATTGACTTTACTTGAAAAAATAAAAATGCCATACCCCTCAATTCTATTCAAGAATTTGTATGTCAGAAAATGGTAGCGAAATCTTTTCATAGTTAGATGGTGCATTAATTCTCCATTCTGTTTGCATTCCAAGGCATTGGTGCAATTTATACCCTCACAGTATATATCAGAAGATGAGACGCCAGATTTAATAAAGTGAAAGCCGAGTTTTGCTTGAACAAACGCCCCATAAGTCCAGTCATCGTAAAGGAACACGGTTCCTCTAAAATTTTCAGTCTGGGACTTGAATTCGTCATCGCACTTAAAAAACTTTTCAAAACAACTACTCCATGTGGGAGGCTCCTTGAGACGGTTGCTGCAATAGCATCTGTCTCGTTGATAGTGATAATTCAAATCTCTTGGATTCGTAATAACGAAAGAACTCTGATGCCCGTGCTCATCTCGCATAGCGTCAAATACGAGAGAATTTGGGATACGGTTTTGTGGATAAAAGTCTAGCAACCCGCACTTTCTAAAACATGTGCAAGACATTGTGTTTCTTTGAACTCAGGGGAGAGACTAAACTGGTGATTCATTCTATACTCTGGCGTAATTATTTTCTGCGCCATTCCCCCTTTAATCACCCTCATTTTTATATCAATTGGATGAGTCATGGCAAGATATTTCCGCGACCAACCCTCTCTCATGGATCTCATAAAAGGCAAGGAGAAAGTGGGAAAAAGTTCAGTCTGTTTTCACCAACTTTCACTAAACTTTCACACTTTCAACATTGTCTCACAATTTTTCGACATGTCCAGGATGGGAGGATTTGATCTTTTGCCAGAACAAAATGTTCTACCTTCAAACTTTCTCCGCCGTAGAAAAGCTGAAGGTTTGTGTGTACATTGTGGTTCAATATTACTACATGTATAGTGCATAGTGTTAACTAATTTTATTTGCATATAATAGAAATGGAAAATGCAGGGTCTGCTACTCAACAGCGTAGCTTAGATTTAATTGAAGGGGGGCAAGGTGATCCAGTTGAGAATATTTCTGGACCACCAGCAAAGAAAACATTCAATTATCGGCTCTCTGTTAAAGAGTCCAGGGCAGAATATTTGGAACGAGCAAAAGCCAAGGGTCTCACGGAATTCAACGGTGATGCTTATTTTGGAGAAGATGGACTGGTGTACAAGTTTGGCGTACAGACTCAGCACTGGATGCGCTTGGGTTACGACGAAAGGAATAATGTGGGTTTACATTTTTTATTACATTCGTACTTTTCAAATACAAATTATTCTACCACTTTTCTATTGTACAGGTATGGAAGGTGTACTTGAAGCGCGAAAACCATAATTTTAGGGCGTCTATTCTTGGCTTCCTGTCAGCTGAAATGGACAGTATTGTGGAATATTTGCGAAACGCTCTTCGCTTAATTGAAGAGGGATTGGCGAATAATAAACCGTATATGAAGCCTGCATCGCTCGTGGGTTGGACCAAACCGGAACCAAAAGACAATTTGGCATTCTGGGAAACCGACGATACTTGGTATACAGACAGCGGACATGCCCGTATAAGGATCCTCTGGGGAATAGGCCAGTTTCTTTTGTTACACACTGTATTTATACTATATCATCAATATGACAAATTTCTATTTTTGTGTTCATAGGCAATGTGTACATGGCTCACATGAACGTCGTTCACAGAGGCGAAACTGGTGGACCAAAGGTAAGTCATTTATTATGAAATTTATTTTTTTGCAATACTTATATTACATGCCAATTATTTTTTTCATTTTGAAGGTTCGCATCAGCCGTAAAGAAATTGCAGAGTTTATTAAAAACTATGAAGAAATTGCCGAACATGCCGGACCTTTGGACATGTTGAATTAAATTTCCATTTTTAAAGAATAAATTCAACACCATACATACATTTTCAAAATACTATCCTACCAATGTATTTTCACAATCTTTAAATCTTGTGGCCTATCTTTTCTATTTTCCACTCTTTGTAATGTATACGTGAAAGTAATGTGAAATAAAAATATAAAATTCAAAATTCTTGAAAATGTCTATTATTAATACTAACATTAAAATCCTCGCAAGTAAGTCAAATTCATTCCTAACACGCGCCTAATCCAGTTTTGGAATATCGACCAGAAATTAATAATAAAAGTTTTAAAAAAATTATACTTACTTGTAAATAATAATGATCCAATAGTTGGAGGATAATTCCCTTCCAACATCTTCTCTGGCACCCACACTTGATGAAATAAAAAAATTAGACACATTGCTGTGTCAATAGCAAGAAATTTTCAGTGTCATTTCTGACACATTTTAAGCAAGGAATTATCAGCGTAAAGATTAAGCGGAAGCTGCATCTCAATGGACGCATTGAAATAAAGCTAAAAACACAAAAAAAAAATCCAGACACTGCACTCAAAATGTCCAATTTTTCCTGTTTGAAATTTCAATTTAGTCCATCACAAAATCCAAGTTCATTTCCAATATTTGAAAATGTCCAATAATGTCCAACTCAATGTCCATTTATATGTCAACTGCAACACAAAATAAATTTGACGATTTTGTATAATCACTAAAACAAATGTTGAAAAAGTCTGGAAATTTTGAACAAGTTTGGAAATTTTGAAAAACTTGAATATTGGACGACTATTTATTTTTGTCAACTGGTAGTGGCGAGGAAGAAGGAAAAACTGACGCCAAATTATAATTGACTCATTTCTCTCCTCCCTTCCTCCCCAATAATAATGCAAATATAAAGGGTAACAAATGAGCAGCATCAGCCCAATGCATAAGGCATTCGCTTCAAATTCGGTTCGAAAACAACCAAACGGACGGTGGCCAATGCCCGTCTAATAATGTGTGTGAATGTAAGGAAAAGCAGCCGCAGTGCAATGCACAATGCATGGGGTCAAAATTCGGTTCGAAAACAACCAAACGGCCGACTGTCAATAACAAATTGAAAGAGTAGCTGAAATACAAT